>CAUYQU010032196.1:0-23331 GCA_963574635.1 Cheracebus regulus
ATGCATTTTTCTCAGTATCACATTATACCTATTTTAAAAGTGACCACATAATTGGAAGTAAATCACTCCCTAGCAATTGCATAGCATTTCGTCTGCTTATTTGTTATTTTCATCCCCTATTCCTTCCTGTCTCCATTGTTAAGCACAATTATTGGCATAAAAGAGGTGTTTAATCCCCATTTTAAACTGTATTCTAGCCTGGGCAATAAAACAAGAATCCCATTCTCTCTCCCTCTTTCTCTTCCTCTTTCTTTCTTTCATTCTTTTTTTCTTTCTTTTGCTGTGTCTTTCTTTCTCCTTTTCTCTCTTTTTCTAAAATCTCTTCCCCTTTCTTTCTCTTTCATTTTTTTCTTTCTCTTGCAGTTTCTTTCTTTCTCCTTTTCTCTCTTTTTCTAAAATCTCTTCCTCTTCCTTTCTCTCTTTCATTCTTTTTATTCTAAAAAAAAAAAAAAAAAAAAGAGTACTGAATACTGACTCAGAGTGTGCAAGTGTCTTCAGGGTTCCCTGCTCCTCCCACCCACAAGAAGCCCTTGGCAAAGGCACCTGAGGAAGAGACCCAGCTATGAAGGCACCTGGGCTAGGGACACAAATAGTCAAAACAGCATGTTGCCTAGAAAGGTCTGAGTCCATGACCCCAGCTCCCTTCAGAGGTTGCCATCTATGGTGAATTAGCCATAAGATTTGGTACGCCAAATCTTATGCAGGGAGGGCAGCTTCCCCTGAGGCCAACCAAATAAAGCCTTTGTAATTTCCTACAGTCAGGCCTGAAAAATCACATGTAGGTTTGTAATC
This sequence comes from Cheracebus regulus, assembly GCA_963574635.1. NCBI lineage: Eukaryota > Metazoa > Chordata > Mammalia > Primates > Pitheciidae > Cheracebus > Cheracebus regulus. The sequence goes on from CAUYQU010032196.1 coordinate 793, forward strand.
AGGAGTTGGACTCCTGGGCTCTCTTTTAAGTTCATACCAGCCACTCTTTTTTGAGCAAGGTGATATTACGATTTTATATATACGTACAATTACACACACACACACACACAGCTTTTTGTCCACAGTTCTGGCTCATAACTCCCATAGCTCTTGTTTCAGTCTTTTGTTATAATTAGTTGGGGTGCTTTAAGCCTCAGGTGCAGAATCTCCTGTTCTGATCTTCTCCTCTCCTTCTTTCACCTGCGCAAGTCAGGGCTCTAATCTGATGATGAGTCAAAAGACTTTCATTCCAGGTAGGTTTCTGGCCCCTACCCTAGAAGAAATGCTATACAGAGAGGCCAACAAAAGTCTGGACAGGCCTTGCTGAGTTGAAATCATGAGCATTTTGTCCAATCACATTTCTACAGGGTTGTAATCATGCCTATGTAATGAAGCCTCCATAAAAACCCAGGTGGAATGAGTTTGGATGAACTTGTAGACAGCTGAATACTTGGAAGTTTCTGGAGAGTGGTACACCCCAAGGAGAACATGGAAGCTCCGTGTCCCCTTTCCCTTACATGGCCCTGTGCATCTCTTCATCCTTTGTAATATCCTTTATAATAAACCAGTAACATTAAGTAAATGTTGCTCTGAGTTCTATGAGGTACTCTAGCAAATTAACCAAACCCAAAGAGTGGGTCATGGGAACCCCAATTTTATGCTGGTCAGGCAGACGGTAAGGAGGCCCAGATTTACAACAGGTGTCAGGGGTAGTTTTGAAGACTGAGCCCTCATTCTGTGGGATTTGATGCTATCTCCAGGTGTCAGAATTTAACTAGACAATGACTAACTGCAGTCTGCTGTGTTGATTGTTGTTGTGTGGAAGTAGAGGAAAAACATGATTTGAGAGATTTTCCCTAGAGCTACCAATATCCTCAGGTAGGTGTCAGGAGTGTTCCCTTTCCTCTTGTGTTTGGCTCATATCTCTTCCATCTTTTCTCCAATAAACTCTGGGAATGTGGTTAGTTCCCAGCATGACTTCCCCGCTTCCTGGCTTCCTGGCTTCGTGGCTTGCCTCCCTCCCCTCCCCTCCCCTCCCTGCCTCCCTCTCTCCCTCCCTTCCTTTCTTCCTTCCTCTTTTAAAATTTATTATTATTTTGAGACACAGTCTTGTTCTGTTGCTCAGGCTGGAGTACAATGGCACAAATGTGGCTCACTGCAACCTCTGCCTCCCAGGCTCAGGTGATTCTTGTGCTTCAGTAGGTGGGGTTACAGGCAGGCACCACCATGCTGGGCTAATTTTTGTATTTCTAGTAGAGATGGGGTTTTGCATGTTGTCCAGGCTGGTCTCCAACTGCTGACCTCAAGTGATCCGCCTTCCTTGGCCTCCCAAAATCCTGGAGTTATGAGCATGAGAATTATAGGTGTGAGCCATTGTGCCCGGCCCTATACCCTTTTTTCTTGTACTGCCACTAGAGAAGGGAGCCAGCTACAGTCTCTCAGGCTCCTTCAGTCACACTGAAGGCTCTCACCTTAGCCTGGATGTGAAAGAAAAGCACCCATTCTCGTTCGCCATGGGAGAGGATATAATGCCACAATACTGAATATCTTTCCAAAGACAAGTTTGCTCCAAGCTTCTTCAACAATTCTGTAACTATGAGATATATGAGGTAAGTATAGATCTATGGGTTATTAAAAACAGTCTTTTCTGTGCAAATCCTACATAGTAGGTCTAGACCATAGGTTTTGGATATAAGTCCATTTGCTACTTATTATATATATTCTGTTAATTATTTTGGGAAACTGGACAAAATAGGGTAAGCATCCCATGATACTTAAAACTCTGTAGAGAAAGAAAGAATGTCATTATTCTACCCTGATTTTATAGCTGAGGAAAATAAGGCCTAAAGAAGTGAAATAATGTTTAACCAATATTACACATTTTATCAGAGTGCTGGGAACTTAATTGCTTTGATTTAATTCCTGTAACCATACCAGTACATCATAGTTTTGCTAACAGTATGACTGGGAGTAGGGAAATACAAAATGAATTTGGGCCTCAGTTTCCTCATCTTTATCCTAATTTTATCAAAAAATTAACAAATCGATGTTAAGTAAAGTTGACAGCAGGGGGCTGATCCATGGTGGGTACCCAGAAAACAGAAGCATCACCCTTCCCTGACCATTTTTCTCCATGTTTCTTCCCTAAACCCACACATATTTCTAACAAATCCCAATATGATATTGAAATAACATATAAATTCACTTAAATCTTCGACTTTGAAATTAGGATACTTTTTGACATCTTTTGTTCTATTGTAAGTCCTAGGGCAGAAAGGAGATGCCTGGAGGCAGGGTGGAGGTTGCTGTGTCTGAATGTGAAGAGGGAAAGCAATATCATATAATAAAGTATTAGGGTGAGAAATTACAAAAGAATTTAGTGTCTGCAATGGAGACACTAATGGCACTGAAGGAAAAAAAATCTCAGTATAGTACTGAAATCTGTAAAGGAGTGGAGAGATCACTGGTCTCAGATAACTACTGATTAATCTGTCAGCAGAACTTGTTTAGTAAATAAATGACCTAGACCAACATTAACTTCAGCAGTTCCAGCTCTGAACACACAAATGCAGATCAAAAAATAGAAACTGTTAGACACAACAGCAAAAGAATAACAGTGCCTGGAAGGTGTCAAAGCATAATATATTGGATAGATGACTGATATTCACTGCAAGCAAATGTCATAACTCAGTAAGTGGAAGCAAATTGGTTTTCTTGATTATTATCTTTATACATATACACATACTCATATCCTCAGATTGGAAGGAGAATATTATTTTTGGTTCTATAATTCTCACTGCTGACCTATGGAGAAAAGATTTTGTAAGAATTACTGCCCACTGGGAAATTTCAGGTTTGTGAAATATCTGGTGATCATTTCGGAATAAAGATACAATTCCAATGTGAAATTAATTCTGAGCTTGTATCACTCCTTGTCCCAAGTTCCTCCCCAGATATAATTAGGAGCATCAAGAAGTGCTAGTTGTATCTTTCTGACATGCCAATTTCTTTGTCAAATACCTATTATTTCTTGATCAAGTACCTATTATTAGTCACTGTAACAGTTAACCGCACCTGACTTGTCTGACACCCTCCACAAAATGGCTTGCTAGTTCTGATGAAGGTATATTTTCGGATATTCCTCTTCTTCCTTCTGTTCTATTCAGAGATGACATTTTATCAATGGTTCTGGGATTAGTGGACTCCAAGTGTTGACTGAAGGATCAATTATTAACCTAACTTGGTGCCAGGCATGGTTTCCCATGTAAAGGCAGTAGAGGGGAGAAAGAAATTTGTGCTTGATTGAAAGGCTCTGTGTGGATATTCGACAGTTATGCAGAGAATGTGCTTGGCTTTGCATATTCAGTTCAGAGGCAAATCTTTAGGACTTCTGCCTTGGAGGGCAGGCTCCATGTCTGTGACCTGGATATCTAGACAGTAGGCAATTCTTGGGAGTTGAAGGTTGTTCTTTCATACCAGGAAATCTGACTTCATGCTATGGAGGCAAGTAGTGGATTATGGGAAATAAGATGGCAATACTCCACCCTTTACATGTGATTTGGGACTTTATTCTTTAAGGGAATGTAGGTATCTAAGCAACATAATGCACAAAAGCTCAGTTGTACAGCTTTGGCTAGCAAGGGAAGGGAGTCAGAATTTACTCTCCACATATAACTTGCGTATCCAGAATGCATACTGGTACGCAAAAGGCTGGTCTTGTTTGTCAGTGATAAAAATTCATACAAGTCACCAGAAAGTTCTATAGCTGTCACTGGGATCAGGCCCATCTCTAATAGCTGTGGATCTGGAGCAAGAGTACAAATATGGAGGCCTAATTTCATATGTCTAAATATTTAAGCTATGTCAACTTAAACATCTGTTAAATAATATGAGCCCAATTACCATCCTTCTGTCTTGACAAATGTTTAAAATGTTTTTAAATGTGCAAGGGATTACATTTTTATGGCTGAAAGTTATCAAAATATAAAAACTAAATCTATTATTTCATGTATCTAGTTGGCTAATATAGTGATACTTTACACAGAGAAGACATAAATGACTTACTATATATTTATATTGAAACTATTAAATTTATCTTTTCTTTCATTCTCACAATCAGTCATTATGTTGTTATAATCAATAATTCCACACCACTTTGAATACTGCTGACAGAAATTCCAAATTACACTTTTTTTGAGTCATTAAAATTTCAATTTGGAGAAGTATTCCATAAAAGCAGATGCAACTGGAGTTTTTAGTAAAATTTTTAAACAATTGATTTTTAAAGTGAGACAGAAATTCATTGAAATGATGTTAATATGAGAAAATAAAATAGTTGAAAATTGATAAATTTTTATCTATACATTTTCATTACTTATGTCACAATTTTTATCATTTTTCAAAGCAATATTTAAATCCATACAGTATTTACCTCATTCTCTTTTGGAATTTCAGTGCTAGAATATTAAAAAGAAAACTATGAATACTGGTATATTATCAATTTTTCCAAATCTCTCTTCAGTTGTTGCAAATCTTGACTTCACTTAGAAAATACCCTCTCTTTAGAGATTAGTTTAAGTAGTATCTGTATGTCAATCTGTAATTGACATGCAGAGTCTTATCATCTGGTTTTAATTGGGATATTACATTTGTTGGGTATATCTCAAGGAATTTGTTTCAATTAAACACATATTTTCTCAAAAATTTGAAAAATATATCTATTTAAGATATTTAAAAATGTAAGGAGAACTTTCATTTTTCAGATGATGAAGTAGACATGCTTTTTCCTCATTCTTTCCTGAGTACACCTGTAGATGCTGGACATTATACATAAAACAAATGCAATAAGATTCTGAAAGGTTAATAAAAGATGACATAATTATTAAAGACCTGGAGTCCCCGAAAATGATATAATAGCAAGTTGCCTGGATTTTCCTTTTGCCTCATATATCCCAGGCTGAGTGTTGAAGAAGCCAGCAACCCGAAATATCATGAGGCACAGTCCCCTTCCTCCCCCCAAAAAAAGGAAAAAAAAAGAAACTTCAATAGAACCCCATTTTCTCTAGCTAAAGAAGAATCATGAAAGAGGTAGCCTAGCAAGACAGAAAAGTTAAAAAATAAATAACTGTTCCAAAGCAGCCAAACATCACAGAAAAAAACTGTGGCCCAAATGCCAACCCCACCAGAAAAGGCTGAGTGAGAGGGTCTAGACTTCTGCCCTCATGAGGCTGTGATTAGGTTCCCCAAACTCTTGACTAAAGTTGTATCGAAAAAGTCAAGTGGGAAGCTGAGACTTTCACACCCATCAGGCAATAATAAGCCCCCTATCCTGAAGTGATCCTGGGAGCCAAGTCATGAGTGTTGACTTCCATCTTTTCTGAAGTAATGATGTGACCCTCCCACTATGCGGGTGGCGTTAAGAGAGGCCTAGTGGAGGGTCAGGCTCAGCAGCGATGAAGCCATCTTCCCTGTGGTGCTGGTGGAGGCCTGGTGGGGAGCCTCAATGGTCCTGCTCACTCTTCCCAGATGGGAGGCTTCAACCCCGCAGTGGAGCACTGCGACTTTTCCACTGGCCCAGAAGGATTGAGGATCCTCCTGCTTGGGAGTTAAGAGTGGCTGAGTAGAGAATTTGGACTTTAATCCCCATGGCAGTAAAAATATTATCAATGGCACCACAATAGTATCAAAAGTAGCCAGTTAAACAGATCTAAGTAAAATACAATCTCATAACATAATACCTAAAATGTCCTGGTTTCAACTGAAAATCACTCATCATAACAAAGACCAAGGAGATCTCAAACTTCACTAAAAATAATACATTCTGACAGGTGAGAGAGATTTTAGAATTATTTGGCAAAGATTTGAAAGCAGCGATTATTTTTAAAAAAAGTTTTAACAAGCAATTAAAAACATGCTTTAGAAAAGCAACAAAAACCAGGAAATAAATAGAAAATATATAAAGAACAACCAGGTGCAAATTTTAAAAGTAAAAATTTAGTAACTGAAATAAAAATTCCAATTATTGTCTTAACAGAGGAATGAAAAAAGCGTATGAAAAAAATCAGCGAACAAAAAGATACGACAGTAGAAATTACCTAAGTTGAGCAACAGAGTGAAAAGAGACTGAAGAGAGAAAAGAAGAGAAAACAAAACAAAACAAAAAACAAAACAGAGCTTCAGGGACCTTTGGGACTCACAAAACATCTAAAAATCTGTGTTATTGAAACCCCAGAAAGAAAGAAGAAGGGTGAGTTTGAAAACTGTTCAAATAAATAAATGGTTTCTCAGATTTGTCAGGGCATAAATGTACAGTCTCAAAATGGTGAAAGAATCTCAAGTCAAACTTTTGAAAACTAAAAAAAAAAAAAAAAAAGCAGAATCTTCAAATTAGTGAGATAAAATAGCACCTTACCTACTGGAAAAAAAAAAAACTCAAATGACTGGATTTTTTATTAGAAACCATGAAGGCAAGAGAAAGTGGCACAATATTTTTCAAGTGCAGAAAGAAAAGAAACAAAACAAAAATCTATTAACCAGAATCCTATATCCAGTAACAGTATCTTTCAGGAAGGAGGGAAAATCACATTCTGAGATAAAGGAAAATAGAAGTAAATGGTTTCCAGCAGAATTACTGTAAAAGCATGGCTAAAAGAAGCTAAGCAGAACAGAAACAACAACAATAATAAAATTTTGGAATATCATCAAGGAATAAGAAATCAGGTTAACAAATATATTAATATATACAATAGTCTTTTCTTCATTTGAGTTTTATAATTTATGTTTAATGATTGAAGAAAAATATGACACTGCTTGATGTGATTCGAAACAGATTTATTAAGAAAAAATATTTAACACAACCAAATTATAAGAGGGGAGGGCAAAGAGATGTAAAGGAAGTATGGTTTCTATACTTCATTTTAATCATCAAAATGATACATATACTTAAAATTCTCCTCATATCAATATTTCTTTTAACCTACCAGCCGATATCTGTAATTCTATGCCTTGAGTCTAATTTAATTTGAAGCTGTACCCTTTGAACAGGCTCCAAATATTTTTCAACAATTATACACATATAAATTAGTTTTATACAGTTTCTTAAAGTATTGCTTTTACTATTTTTCTTTTCTTGAAGTATAATATACAAGGAAAGTCCACATAAATTTATACCTCAAGGAATTTTCAAAATAGTGACTTATCTATGTAATCTGCGCTCAGATAAAAAATGAGAACATTACCAGCACCCAGAAGCCTTCTTTATTTCATTCCTCATCATTATATTTATATTTCACAAGTAACAGCTATCTTGAATTCTAATACCATAGATTAGCTTGACTGCTTTTGGACTTTATATAAATGAAATCACATGTTATATACTTTTTTGTGTCTTTTTTTTCTTTCCAAATTATGTTTGTGAGGGTCTTTCCTATTGTTGCTTATAGTCATGGTGTGTTTTTTTCATTTACTGCACAGTAATCCATTGTATCAAGTTAAAGATGAGTAAAGAAAGTGTGAAAATACTGACTCTCGATTAGTTTAGGAAAGTATATTGATACTTGGTGCCTCTCCAGTGTCTTATCTGCATTTTCATGTTTGAGGGTGAAAAGACTTCATTACTCCACAGTTCTACCTAAGAGATAATGAAAATATCTTCCAACACCTAACAATAGGGCCCAAAATATATGAAGCAACAATTTATAGAATTGAAGGGATAAATAGTTCGAAAATAATAATTAGAGACTTTAATATCCAAATGTCAATAATGGATAGAAGAAATAGGAGAAAAAGAAGGAATTAAAAGAGTAGAACAACAATAAAAACTCACTAAACTTAGCAGACATCTATAGAATGCTACACCCAGCAATGGTACAATATATATTCTTTTTAAGTGCCCAGGTGCATTCTCAAGTGTAAATCATATGTTAGGCCAAAAAGAAAAAAAAGTTTTGGTGAGTTATTAAAAAATTAAAATCCTAAAAGTGTCTTAGATCACAGACCACAAGAGACTGAAATTAGAAATTAATACACAGAAAGAAATTTGAAAAATTCACAAATATATGGCAAATAAAAGGAAAACATTATTTAGGAGTTAATGGGTCAAATATAAAAGAAATCAATTTTTCTTACAAGTGAAAGTACTTTCATGTAAGTGAAAATAAAACCACCACACATGAAAACTTATGAGATAGAAAGCAGCGTTTAGAAGGAAATGTATACTTATAAGCTCCTACATTAAAAAAGAATAAAAACTGCAAATCAGTAACATAACTTTCTGCCTCAAGGAACTAGAAAAAGAGAGAAAATTAAACCAAAAGGGAACATATCTGAACAGATCAAACTTGTAATGAAAAGTTAATACCAAATCTACTTAAACTCTTCCAAAAAAACTGAAGAATAAATCCAAACTCATTCTATGAAGCCAATATTACCATGCTATCAAAGCCAAAGACATGACAAGAACAGATCATTACAAAACAGTATGACTTACAAATATAGATGCAAAATCCTCAATAAAATTTCAGCACACCTAATCCAGTAGCACATAAAAGGATTATGTACCATGACCAAATGGAAGTTATCTGAAAAAAGCAAAGTGGTTCAACATATGAAAACCAATCAGTGTAATGCACCATATTAATATAATAAGAAAAAAAAATACGATCATCTCAATAGGTAAATAGGTACAGCATTTGACAAAATGAAAATGATGAAAATTCTCAACAAAATAGAAATAGGAGGAAACTTCCTCAACCAGATAAAGGGTATTTATTTTTAAATACCTACAGCTAACATCAAACTCAATTATGAAAGACTTAAACCTCTCTTCCAATGGTTACAAACAAGGTAAGGGTGCTTCATTTTGCCATTTTATTTAACATCATACTAAAAGTTTCAGTCAGGAAATGGAACAAGAATAAGAAATTAAAAACATCCAAATTGAAAAGATAGAATTAAACCATCTATTTGCAGAAGGCATAATTTTATATGTAGAAAATTCTAAATAATCCACAAAATTTTAGAGCTAAGAAACCAATTCAACCAAGTTGCAAGATGTAAGATTTATAATGCACATAAATTAGTTGTGTTATAAATCTAGCAATGAACAATTCAAAAGTAAAATTAAGAAAACCATTCCACTTAAAATTGCATCAAAAATAATAAAATACTTAGGAATAACTTTTAACCAAAAAGATACAGGTCTTATACATTTAAAAGTACAGAAGATTGTTAAAAGAAATTTGAAAAGACCTAAATAAAAGAGACAACATTCTGTGTTCAGGGTTGGAAGATCTAATAGGACAATTAAGACTTAAGATAGTAATGCCCCCCAAATAGATCTACAAATTCTATGCAATCCCTATAAAAATTTCATTTTTTTTTTTGGAGGAATGAATAAGTTGATCTTAAAGTTTATATGGAATTACAACAATTGAAACAATCTTAAAAAATAAGACCAAGTTTTGAGGACTCACATACCAAATAAAAATTATGACCAAAAGACAGTAATTAAAACAGTGTGGTTCTGGCATAAAAATATTCATATAGATAAATCAAATGGAATTGAACATCTAGATATAAGCTTATACATCTAGGGTCAATTGATCTTCAACAAGAGTACCAAGGCCATTTAATAGAGAGAATAATCTCTTCAACAAAATGTGCTAACAAACTCAAAATGAATTAAATACCTAAACATAACAGCCAAAACTACAAAACTCTTTGGGGAAGACCTAGGGGCAACTCTTCCTAAATTTGGATTTGTTAGTTAACTCTTAATTATGATAGAAACACAAAAACAAAAACAAAAAAAGACAAATAGGACTTCATCAAAATTAACAACTTTTGTTCATCTAAGGGCATTATCAAGAAAATGAAAAGACATTCCACAGAGTGGATATTTGCAAATTATATATCTGACAAGGGAGTAGTATTTAGAATCTATAAGAACTAGTCAACTCAATTAACAAAAGTACAAAAAACCCAATGAAAAAATAATGGACAAAGGCTTGAATAGACATTTTCCCAAGGTTGTACAAATGGCTAATAAGCACAGAAAAGATGCTCAATCCAATAGTTATTAAGAATATTTAAATAAAATTCAAAATGAGATACCACTCTATATCCATCAGAATGGTTATAATTAAAAACATGGAAAATTAAACGTGTTGGTGAGAATGTTCAGAAGTTGGAAACTTCATATATTTTTAGTGGAATATAAAATGGTGCAGCTGTTATGAACAACAGTTTGGTGGTTTCTTTACAAATTAAGCACGGAATTACCATCTGACTCAGTAATTCCTCTCCTAAGTATGTACCCAAGTGAATTAAAAACAGATGTTTAAGCAGTTGTACATGAGCACTCAAAACAGTATTATTCTTAATACCCCAAAATGGAAACAACCTGTATATGCATCAGCTGATGAATGGATAAACAAAATGTGGTATATCTATAAAGTAGAATATTATTTAGATGTAAAATGTAGTCCTCATGCATGCTATAATATCAGTTAATTTTGAGAACATTACGCAAAGTAAAAGAAGCCAGTTGCAAAAAAAATGCATATTATGATTCCATATCTATGAAATGACCAGAATAGGTAAATTCATAAAGACCAATAGATTAGTGGTTTCCAGTAGCTGAATGGGGAAGGAGGATGGCAGTAAATGACGGTTAAATGGTTATGGAGTTTCTTTTTGGGGTGATAAATATTTTCTGAAATTAGATTGTGGTGATGCCTGCACCACTCTGTGAATGTTCTAAACACTACTGTATTGTACAGTTTAAAATTATTAAAATGGTAAATATGCAACTTTACCTCAGTTTAAAAAGATGTCTGCTATTTTCAATTTTATGAAGAGCGATGTGGCAGAAATGCATGGCCGTGACCAGCCAATTGGTCCTTCAGCTGGCGGTATCACATTTTTTAACTCAAGAATATAAAAAGCCCACCAATGAAACATGCACCGAAATTAACAACTCTAAATTTGAAATTAGCTTCTACTAATGACCATAAAAGATTTTATTGAGAGAAAGAAAATAAATCAAGTAATCAGACTTTATCTGTTAGTTTATAAAACTAAAAGCTCATTTGTTTATACAGAGATTTGTAGATGACTACATATCTTCATATGGGGATAGAATAGGAAGAATGATGTATTTGGACCTTTATTTTGAACTCACTGAACACTCAACTAGCCCTACTTTAATCATCTGATAGAAATGGCCATCGCAATTGTTGCTACTATTGTTTGTGTCTAATTTTGCTTACACTATACAGCAACCTTGGGAGCCAAGCAAGTTTATTTTTCTTATCTGGATTATACTGATGTCAATATTGTAACCCAGAGAAGAGATTGCCCAAAGCAATACATCCTGTCATTGGAAAACCTGAGACTTCTGACTTAGAGCTGATCCTTTTTATCTGCCCTGCTTTTGCTTATAGAACGCATAACATTCTGTCACCTGAGACAAATAAAATCCCACATAAATGGCAATTATTTTAAAACTGGGCACTGTGCCCCGAAACTTTTTCTTATTCATCTGGTACACAAAGCTGTACAACCCAGAATGCCTTGCCTTGCTTTCCCTTCCTTTCCTTTCCCTTCCCTTCCCTCCCCTCCCCTGCTTCCCTTCTTTTCCTTCCCTCCTCTCTGCCTCCCCTCGCCCTCCACCTCCCCTCCCCTCCCTTCCCCTCTTCCTCCCCAATCCCTTCCCCCCTTCCTCCCCTCCTCCCCTCCCACACCCCTCCTCCCCTCCCTCCCCTCCCCTCCCCTCCCGTTCCTTCTGCTTCCTTTCCCTTCTTTTCTCTTCCTCCACACCCTTTCTCACTTGGACCTGGTTTAAACTTACAGCAACACTTTGAAAACCAAGTATATGCTGTACTGCCACCAATAATGGTAAGGCTATATGGTTGTGGTACCCTGTGGTCATCTGATCAACACAGGTTCCTGGTGAAAAAATTCCTCCATGTAACAGTGTGCTCCAGAAAGGTGCTAAGATCTGACACATCATAGTGGAAAATGACATTGACTGTGTTTTGCTAAATAAGGTTTGCCATTTTCAAAACGGTATTAAGGGTAGGCTCTGACCCAGTGCTATTGACACCATCATTATTCTATTACAGTGACAGCTTGATGAAGGAATGATGACCTAGTGTGTATAGGAGAAGGAACTTTGGCCTAGGAGTCAGACCAAATCTGAATAATCATATATCTAGTAGTCCCTGCCTTCACAGGCTCAGGCATCTTCCCTTTTACTCTCAGTTTCTAAGCTCCTATGAAGTGTAACTTAGTGAGGCCCGAAAGCATTCACACAGTTCACACATGGCACCTGGGAAGGAGAAGAGAAATGGCTGTTTCCCAAGTGGCAGATGCCAGCCTGATTAACCCATCACAAGAAAACAAAAGCAAAGGGGAGTGTATAAAATCAGATATATTTGTTTTAGCCTTTGAAAACACAGCATAAATAATAAAGACCACTAAATGAGATCAAGCACAGAGTATTTATTCAGATCTCACTGCAGCAAGAGAGTCAGTCACCATTACTTGAAATTGGCAGAGATTCAGAGGCAGGCAGGAGAGTGGGAAGCTTTACAGTGGATAAAGGAAAGGCTTCAGCTTACCCTGATTGGAAGCTTTTGGCGTGGAGCTAACTAAAAGTAGAACATCCTATGTGACTGATTTCAAAGCATATTTGGCTTTCTCTGATTGATTCTGACTTGGAATCAAGGGCAAATATTGTAGAAGATGGACAATCACTGACAGGTGCTGAGCACTCTGGGTTGGTTGCTTGCAGAGGTTATACTTCTTCCTGGGTTAGTTGCAACAGGGATTATGGGGCAAATTTCTAATGTCATGTATGGCCTGACCATTGTCCTGTTGTATATAAATTTATAATATCATTTTAAATCTTCCACACATTTGATTGTGAGCAGTATAGTATATTATAACAAATATACTATATTTGTTAAATATAGTATAGTAATACTATATTTAACAAAGGCAAAACAGTCTGTAAACTTTTCAACATATTCAGTTTAAATTTTCTTTTCATTGTATGGGATTTGTTTGGAACATGAAATACATTGTTTCTAATAACTAAAGGGAGACATTTTTAGGAAACAGATCACAGTAAAACTGCAAACAGAGGCCTGGGAAGGACCATGGACACTTAAGACTGGTGATAATCTAAATTGCAAGAAGATTCAGCAAAATATTCAAATTCCCATAGCCCCATGTAGCAGATCCAGTTAGTGGCAGAGTTGATGTCATTCCTCAAGTCTCAGTCTAGTGCAGGGATCGGCAAATATTTTCTGTAAAGGACTAGATAGTCTCTGTTGCATATTATTATTTTGTATATAAATAAGCTTTCAAAATATAAAAACAAGCCGGGCATGGTGGCTCACACCTGTAATCCCAGCACTTTGGGAGGCTGAGGTCAGGAATTCGAGACCAGCCTGACCAACATGGAGAAACCCCGTCTCTACTAAAAATACAAAATTAGCCGGGCCTGGGTGTATGCCTGTAATCCCAGCTACTTGGGAGGCTGAGGCAGGAGAATCGCTTGAACATGGGAGGTGGAGGTTGCTGTGAGCTTAGAACGCACCATTGCAACAAGAGCAAAACTCCATCTCGAAGGAAATAAAAAAAGTAAAAACAATTTTTAGCTATTAGATTGTGCAAAAACATGCCATCAACTACTGTGCTCAAATCCCAAAACTGCCCACCAGAAAAACTTGTTGAAGGCATAAAAACAAAATTAAATTTATTAAACATACCACAGTAAAGGAGACAATTTATTAAACATACCACAGTAAAGGTATTAAACATACCACAGTAAAGGAGACACTTTGGCAGAGTTTTAACATGTCTCAGAAAGGATGCATTCAGAACATAATACTTATAGTATAAAGGCTTGGATGGGGTCATTTTTATTCAAAACACAAAAAGTAGGTTTTGCAAGGCATGAAACTGTTTGGAATAAGGCAAAATTTGTAAGAAAACAGCTTTGGAATTGTAGGTGCAACAAAGTGAGGATTTAAAGTGATTACTGACAAATAAGCTGTTATTCTTGATAAGTTATCTGTTTAGTTTGTTCAGTGTTTTATTTTCCAAGAACACTTACTTCCTGAAGCAAATGGCTAAGTTATTTTTTCCCATTTCAAGCATTGTTCAGCAAAAACAGAGAAACATCCTTTGTTTGAGAATTAGTAGCATAGGATAGGCACAAAATGATGTTGCATTCAGTTCTCAGTATCTAAACACAATTGAGTATGAAAATTATCTTGAAAATGGGCAAGCCATAGATTTACGTGTCTAGTACCTAATGGCACCTTGTACAATGTAAATGATCAATGAAAATATAAAAATATTTAAATGTTCATATATGTATTTTATATATGTAAATATAAATGATTGATGAAAAAAATACTGAATCTTACTATTTGATTTTAATGTTTGATCCAGAAGATGTTATTATGCTGAAGATAGTGGTAATGTGTTTTATCACATTGATTTTCAGTTATAGCCTTTCTGAATAGTAACAAAATCTATGAAACTAAATGAGTAGCACCTCAACTTTCTATATAAAAGCATTTCTGTTTTAGTTGGGGGTTTATTAGAAAAATGCTCCTTCTGCAATCCTGTGTCTGCATTTTTATCATCATCTCTTTTCCATTGGGAGTGAAGTATTCTAGCTCCACTCATGATAATGGTAATATCTGTAAAAGGCACCAACACTCTGCGACAACATAGAAAGCTCCTTGTGAAAGAGTTGCTTACCAGTAAGGGCAAGGAGGTGTCACTAGCTTAAACTATTCATGCTGCAATCTGTAAACATCAGTCTCCCAGAAGTCTTCATTTCCCTAGGTCTCCTTGCTAAGCCCCAATTTAGAGAGAAACATCTATTTCTTATGTTTCTGAGCAGAAATTCTCAGCTGATTGTAGATAAACTGTGCACCACAGCTGTCAGCAACACATGTTATAAAACCCCAGGAAATGCTCTTTATTTCACATGTCAGTTGGCTTTGCCTTGAATGAGCTGAGCTCTAACAGCAGGTAATTGTCTTTTTTTTTTTTTTTTTGGCTCCCTCTAGCAATACATTCTCTCCTTCCTTCCTTCACATAGGCCCACTCTCTCCACAAGCTCATGGGCACGCAAATTTTTCTTCTGTAGAATAGGTAGAATGCATCCCAGGCCATTATTTTTACAAACCAAAGGATTAAGGCAAAACTGGAGTTAAGCAAAATATCTGAAGGAGAAGTTTAGAATAACCAAGATAAATAAATAAATAAATATATTTTTATATTGGTATATATATTTTGTATTATATATTTATAATTTAGAATAACCAAGATAAATATATATATATTTATAAATATACATATAAGCACATATGTATTTATCTTTATTTAGAATAAACTATATATTATATATAACATAAAAATAAGATTTATATATAAATATATATACAAAATATATATATAAGTAACATTTATATACATAAATATTATATATAAATGATATATATCTTTATCCTGGTTGTAAAATAAATATAAATACATTATATTTATTTATCTTGAGGGTTTGGCTTGAGGACTCCATGCCATGTCAAGTTTAGGATAATCCATGGATCAGGTCATGAATTAGAGGTTTTTGGTTACCACAGGTTTTTCACGCAGGGAACAGCTTGCTCATTGAATAATATATCTCAATGTTATATAAATGAATGAACAAATCAAGAAGATACCTGGAAAGTAAGTTCTGGCTGAAATTAAGGACTTGAGGTTGAACACTAGAGCCTAGATATTGTTCGAAACAATAGCTAGTATTTCTCCTAGAAGTGGTTAGTGAACAGGCAGGATAATAGTCAATTGGGCCAGCATTTTCAGGAGAACCTGATTTTTTATTTTGTTGATCATATCCTTTGGGTATTTCCAGAATTTCACTAGGACCCTGGTACCAAATATGGAAATGAGGAAATAATATATAATTGGATAGATTTTAATTTTCTAATACACTTTTAGACTTGTTTAGACTTTTGAGACTTGTTTAATAATAAATTAAAATTTATCGTGCTGAAAAAGAAAGAGACTTTTTGAAAGAGCCTCAGGGAACGTAACTCTTCATTTTTCTTTTCTATATATTAGAAAAATAGTAAATTGCAAAATATTATATAGTGCTATGTGCCAAAGTGGATCCAAACATTTTATAAATTTTAATTTCTTAAGTTACCATTTTACCTGTCATTTTGATGCACATTTAGTGTTACATAGACAGCCTTAGATAGAGCTAGGATTTGATTGTGAGCAGTCTGGTTCCAAAATCCAGGCTCTTGTTGGGTAGAGCTGGCTTATTTTGCCTTTTGTGTTTTGTACTTCCTTACTTCTCTTCTGTCTGGTTGTTCTCTCCATTGAGAGTGCAGTATCAAAGTATCCAACCATAATTGTAGAACTGTGTATTTCTCTTTGTAAATCTGTCGATTTTTGTTTCACATATTTTGATGTTCTGTTATTAGCTGTGTAAATATTCATAATTTCTATATCTTCATGCTGTTTTGAAATTTTTATTAATATATAATAGTTTTCTTTGTCTCTTGTAAAGTTTTTTTTATTTAAAGTCTATTTTGTCTGATATTAGTATAGCCATTCCTGTTCTCTGTCTGTTATTATTTATATGGAATAATGGAATATCTTTTTTCATCCTTTTACTTTCAACCTATTTGTATCTTTGGCTCTAAAGTAAGTATCTTGTATAGTTGTATCATTCATTCTGCTAATCTTTCTTTTTAATCCATTTAATTTCAAAATAATTATTGATAAAGAGGTATATATTTCTGTCATTTTGCTATGTGTTTTCTTTTTCATTTTTTGAGATGGAGTCTCACTCTATTGCCCGGGCTGGAGTACAGTGGTGCAATGTCTGCTCACTGAAACCTCTGTCTCCCCGATTCAAGCAATTCTCATGCCTAAACCTTTTGAGTAGCTGGGCTGAGTAGCTGGAATTGCAGGCACCTGCCACCATGCCCAGCTAATTTTTGTATTTTTAGTAGAGACAGCCTTCAGCATGTTGGCCAGGGTGCTCTCAAACTCTTGACCTCAAGTGATCTGCCCGCCTTGGCCTCCAAAAGTGCTGGGATTACAGGTGTGAGCCACTCCGCTCTGCCTGATATTTGTTTTCTTTATGCCTTATAGCTTTTGTGTCTCTCCTTTTCTGCATTACTATATTTCTTTGTGTTTATTATTTTTTAAAATATTATTTTAAAAAATAACTTAAATTCTATTCTCATTTCCTTCTGTTTATATTCCATAGCTCCTTTCTTTGTGGTTATCATGGATATTGTATTTAATATCCTAAAGTTATAACACTCTAATTTTATTTTCTATTAGCTTAACTTCAATAACATAGAAAAGCTCTGCTCCTTTAATAACTCTGTTGCTACCTCACCTGTGGTTGTCCTATATTTTGTTAGTACAAAATTACAATGTTATACAATGTGTGCCCCAAGACATAAACTAATGATTATTTTAAATGCATTTATTAGTCTCCAAAGTATACAAAACCAAAATGTAGAGTTTCAGTTTTGAAACTAATTATAGCATGACTTGGTATGGGTCCATTTGTGTTCATGTTACTTGGAGTTCATTGAGCTTCTTGGATGTTGATAGTTTTCAACAACTTTGAAAAGCTTTCAGCCTTAATTTCTTCAGAGATTCTCTCTAACCCATTGTTTTTTTCTTTCCATTTCTTTCTGAGAATCCCGCAATGCATATGCTGTTCCACAGCTTCCTTAGACTCTGTTCACTTTCTTCAATCTTTTTCTTCTTGCACCTCAAACACAATATTTTCTATTGTTCTACCTTCCAGTTTGCTGTTTCTTTCTACCTTCCCAAATCTGCCCTGAATTCCTCTAATTTTTAATTTCAGTTAATGTACTTTTCAGTTCAAGAATTTTGAGATTTTTAAATCTCTTTATTGATATTTCCATTTTGTTTAAGCATTGTTTTCTTGACTTTCTCCATATCTTTAGCTCTTTGAGCATTTTAAAAATAGTTGTTTTAGAGTCTTTGTCTAGTTGATCAGCCATAAACTAGACAGGGGAAGTTTTGTTGATTTATTTTTTTCCTTTGAATGCACCACACATTCCTGTTTCTATGTATTTTTTATTGCTTGTGTGTGTTTTTTGACATTGGGCATTTGAATCTAATAATGTAGTAATTCTAAAAATCATATTATCTACTTTCCCTAGAGACTTTAAGAAATCATTATTATTTTTTATTGTTGTTAGCTGTTTCTGTGCCAGGGATCAGTCTTAGATGTAAATTAATGTCTTCTCAGGTCTGTTCTGAGCCTGTGTCTGTCCCTGGGCATGCGCAGTCACTTTCTGATTTTCTCCGTATATGCAATTTGAGTGTCTTCATATTTAGTGCCTGGCTCACACAAAAAGCCAAAAGAGAAAAAATGATGTAGGGGAAAGAATGCTGATTCTTTAAATTTCCTGGAAATCACTTGTGGGGAGATGTTGCAACAATGAGGGGAGGTGTACCAACAATGGCCATTCATCTATTTTTCTGTATCCTTGTAATCAAAAGTAGGCATTAGTAATTAGAGTACACAGATCCCTGATATTTGGAGAACAGGGTTACTTTTGCCCTCTCTGTGCTATGTGCAGGTTGCTCCAAGAATGCCTGGTTAGCTGCCTGCCATGGGGTTGGTGGTGAGAGACGGTAGCCACTATTGTGTTTTGGGCTGATATTGAGTAAATAAAATAACCAGAATTTACTGTTCAAGATTTCCCTTGGTAGTTGCAAGCCTTTAACAGAGTCTAGAGTTCTGAAATAGCTACATCAGACAGATTCTACCAGTTCAATTGTTGTCTAGGTGAGAAGATAGATTTCTACTGCTTCCTAGTTTGCTATCTTCCCAGATCTGCTCAATAGTTCTTTATTAAACATTGCTTATTTAAATTACTGTGTGGTTTCTATCTCTGATTAGATATAGACTGGTGCAGTGTACCTAACAGACAATTAGGCATGACTAGAGAAAGAATTAGGGAGATAGAAGGCAGGTCAGAAAAAAAAAAGTGACCAGTCTGAAGTAGAGGGAAATGAATAGAGTTTGATTTAAAAAAAAAAAAAAATGTAAAATCGTCCACTCTAGAATTCTATATAAAATGAAAGTATCATTCATTCTGAAAGCAAAATAAAGATATACTTAGCACACAAAAAAAGCTGAGAATATTTTTCAGTAACATATATAAAATATGTGAAATAATAATAAATTTTAGGCAGGAAATATATAATCTCAGGTGAAAGAAGAAAGAAGCAGAGATAAGTAAAAAGGATCAAATATGGGAAATATGTACAGAGACTATTGAAAATGATATAAGATGGAGAGAGAGTAAAGATAGATGATTGAATTAAAGACAACAATAGCATAAAATGTTGGAGAAGGGCACAAGAAGTTAAATTCTTATCAAATCCTTTCACTGGTCTTGGTTGCGGTTAAAATATTTGTTAACAGTAGGTGTCAACAATCCAAAAGTGCATGTTATAATTTCTAGCATAAAAATAACAAAATTTGGTAAAAGTTTGTATAAGTAAAAGCTAACCAAAAAAACACCTTAAAATTGAACTAGATAAAAAGAAAAAAAGGAACATAGAAAAATATTTCTAGATAGAAAACACAAATGATACAGTAGGTTACAAATGTAACTGTAATTTTACTAAATACAAATGAACAAAATTTCCCAATTAAATGACAGTTAATATTAGATTTGATTAAAACTACTTTTTGTTGATTATAAGAAACACATCTCTAATAAAAATATAAGTATTCAGAATTTGAAAGGAAGAAAAACGATAGGACAAAACTATGCGACAATTGACCTACCATGTAGAATGACAGTCAGCTGGGATTCTATGTACAGAATTGCCAGAATAATTCACAAGTGAAAATATGTTCTCAATACCTGTTTACTGAACTTTAAGTGAAAAACAAAGCAAAAAACACACACACACACACAAGCAGGAGATAAGCACAGCCCAAGAGCACTTACACTGAGAAAACTTGCAACATCTCAGACACAATTTGTGCCCATTCATCAAACAAGATACCTTCAGTTACAAGAGATGAGAGTGAAACAGGTGAACATCATTTTAGCTCTGAGAAAGTATCTCTTCCATTTTTCACTTAACTTTTATATGTGTTAATCAAACAAAACTAGTAGGAACTAAAGCTAAATCATAGACCTTCCAGTGTAACTGGACTAATCAATGAAACTACTTAGCATAAATAAATCTGATAGCCAAGTAAATTGGGTTGATATGTCTCATAGTTAAATTTCAACATTTGTCTTATCTGACTTCATTCTAAGAACAGTGTTTCAAAAGTAATTTCAGGGTATTATAAAGTGTCTATGGGTCTGGGGTTGGAGTGGTTATTACTTTTTTTTTTTAACCTATACCATACAAACATGAATAAAAATAATAAACAAATTGTAGCTATTCTAATGTCAAAAAAAAAAACTGTGTAAGAAGTATACTCCATAATGATAAAAAGGCCAATATGCCAGAAATATATAACATTCTAAATGTGTATATTCCCAATAGCATATGCAAAGTAAAACTTATCAGAAATTAGTAGAGAAATAGTCAAATTTATGATCACATTGAAATATTTTAATACTCTATTTTCATATGATATAGAACAAATTTAAGGGGATATTATTTTAAAATGCTTTGCATCTGCAGGAGAAAATCAGAAAAAAAAAACAATGAACCAAGAGTTGGTTTTGTGAAAAGATAAATATAGTTGACAAGTCTTTAGCTATACTAACCAAAAAAAAAGAGGACTCCAATTAATAAAATTATAAGTGAAAGAGTAAACATTACAATGTACACCGTAGATATGCCAAGAATCATAAAAAGACTACTATTAACAATTATATGCCAAGAAATTGTATAATCTAGGGAAAAGGATAAATGTCTAGTAACATGCAACCTACCAGGACTGAATCATGAAGAAATAAAATGTGATCAGACCAATTCTGAGTAAGTGATATTGTATCAGTAATCAAATAGCTCCCAGAACGAAATAGCCTTTTTGGTGAATTCTACTAAACATTTAAAGAAGAACTCATGCCAGTAATTCTCAAACTCTCCCAAAAAATTGAAGAGAAGGGAAGATAACTAATTATATAAGGCCATGAATACCCTGAACTAAAGCCAGATAAGGACATCATGAAAAAAGGAAACTGCAGACCAATATTCCTGATGAACTTTAATTACAAAAATTCTCAACAAAATACTAGCAATTTGAACTTAACAGCACATTGAAATGATCACACACCAGATCAAGTAAGATTGTCTCTGGTATGGAAGGCTATTTCAAAATATGAAAGTCAATAAATACGATACACCACATTAACCAAATGAAGGATAAAAATCATGATCTTTTCAACAGATGAAGAAAAAGTATTTGACAGGATTCAAAATCTTTTCATGATAATCATTCTCAACAAATTGGATATAGGAGGAATGTACCTGAACATGTACAATAAAACCATATATGAGAAGCCCACAGCTAAAATCATATTTAATGGTAAAAATATTAAAGTTTGTCCTCTTTTATCTGGAATAATACAGTGATGCCCACTCTCACCACTCCTTTTTAACACAGTTCTGGAAGTCCTATCCAAAGCAATTAGGCAATAGAAAAAAGTAGAAACGGGAGAGAGATCCAAGATGGCCGATTAGCAACAGCTCAGGAATGTAGCTCCCAGTGAAAGCGCAGAGAACGTGTGGAAGCCGCACTTTCCGACAAATTTTTGTTGCCCACAGACCGGGAGATTCCCGGCAGAGGAGCCACATGGGTCACCAGCGCAACTCTTTTGGCCAGCGTGGCTGTTTTGCCGGTGCCCCAGCATGGCGCTTCTCAGTGCAGAGTATACGGGACAGACGGGCTTGGCTGGTCCCATCCCCACAAGGAAAATAGCAATTGGAAGCACTGAGGACTGAGAGTTTCACAGCAAGCACAGTGAACCTGGGAAGGTCCGGCTCTGCGGGGAAGGGGCGTCCGCCAAAGGAAAACTAAGAAACAGAAAAAACTTCATCACCGGGCGCAGAGAGATCCAAGATGGCCACATAGCAACAGCTCAGGATTGTAGCTCCCAGTGAAAGCGCAGAGAGCAAGTGGATGCCACAATTGCAGACGAATTTTTAATGCCCACAGACTGGGAGATTCCCGGCGAAGGAGCCACACGGGTGGCCAGCGCGACTCTTTTGGCTGGCGCAGCGCTTCTTGGTGCGGAGTATACAGGACTGGGTGCCTAACTTTTACTCCGGCTCCGCTGGTCCCATCCCCACAAGGAGAACAGCAATTGGAAGCGCTGAGGACTGAGAGCAAGCACAGCTGAACCCGGGAAGGCCCAGCTCTGTAGGGAAGGGGCGCCCCCCAAAGGAAAACTAAGAAACAGAAAAAACTTCATCACCAACAAGCCG
>CAUYQU010032199.1:0-108324 GCA_963574635.1 Cheracebus regulus
CACTAGAGATAGACTGCCTAGGTTCAAATCACTTTTTAGTCCTTTATGTGACCCCAGCAAGTTATTTAACTTTTTAGTTTGTTTGTTTTGTTTTGTTTTGAGATGGAGTTTTGCTCTGTCTCCAGGCTGGAGTGCCGTGGCACCATCTCAACTAACCGCAACCTCCAACCCCCTGGTTCAAGTGATTCTCCTGCCTCAGCCTCCCAAGTAGCTGGGATTATAGGCATGCACCATTGCACCTAGCTAATTTTGTATTTTTTGTAGAGATGGGGTTTCACCATGTTGCCTAGACTGGTCTCGACTGGGCTCAAGTAATCCTCCTGCCTTGGCCTCCCAAAATGCTGGGATTACAGACATGAGCCACCGCAGCCAGCCTTGGCAATTTTTCTATAGGATATAAGTAGAACATCTGTATATCCCTTCAATTTGCATCAGTAAGAGTTGCACTCTGATCGTAGAAATATAGAAGATGGAGAAAGAAGTGGAAACAAAACGTCTATTCTCATGAGAAGACTTGAGGGATAGTGTTCTCTCTAGCTCCAAGCTACTTATTCCTTACCAAAAGATGAAGGTAAACTTATCTCAGACTTAGGCTGTCTCAATGCCAGAACTTGATATTTCCTGTAGCAATGCAGTCTTCCTATTCCATAATATACACATAACCTGTATTTTTTTCACCAGCTGAATTTTGTTCCTAGTACAATGATTCATCAGGAAAAATATCCATCTTGCAAGGTGGTTCTCTTTAGAGTCTACTGTGTAACATAGCTCGGGACAAACTGCATGATGTCAGGTTGGGTTAAGGAATAGATCTTATTGGGGAAAGAGAGCACTTGGAGGGCCAAGGTTAGCAGGAAAAGGAAATGTTCTCTCATCTGCCATCAATTCAGGAAGGGGCAAACCTGGTCTTTACAGGGACAGATCATCCTATGAGTCTCCCTTCTTATCAGATAGCGTGGGAAAGCTACACTGTTCTGGGAAAGAGGGTCACATGCAGGCTACTCAGTGCCAGGCAGCCCAGACTTGGATTCAGAGTGCCAGTTGTGTGAGAAAGCCAGCTGCCCAGTACCTGAAGGGCTTGAACCCACGGGAAGTTGTACCTGCTTCCCACAAGGAGGAAGCCTGTCATGGGAGCTGAGTTTGAGTGCAGTCCCACTTGCTGGCTGGTCCAGGAGTGAGCTGCAGGGTTGTCTGGGACAGTTCTGCTCATTGCACTACACTGTGTGTACATTATCCGTAGAGTTCCATGAAGAGAACTTCAGTCCTGTAACTGCAAGTTTTAACATGGAACAGAATTTTTCTCACCTGTATTAATTTTTAAGATTTAAAATTCTATCAACAAGCGTTTAGATTGGGTGGAGTTTTTTGTTTTGTTTTGTTTAGAGTCTTGCCCTCTCACCCAGGCTGGACTGGCAGTGGCACATGGCTCACTGCAGGCTCCACTTCCCAGATTGAAGTGATTCTTATGCCTCAGTGTCCCGATTAGCTAGGACCTACAGGTGCACACCACCACGTCTGGTTAATTTTTGTATTTTTAATAGAAGAGACGGAGTTTCGCCATGTTGGTCAGGATAGTCTCAAACTCCTGGCCTCAGGCAATCCACCTGCCTCGGCCTTCCAAAGTGTTGGGTTTACAGTTGTGAGCCACCATGCTTGGTCAAGATTAGCATGTTAAAAGAATAAATGTTGGCCGAGCACGGTGGCTCACACCTGTAATCCCAGGACTTTGGGAGGCCAAGGCGGGCAGATCACAAGGTCAGGAGATCGAGAACATTTTGGCCAACATGGTGAAACCCGATCTCTACTAAAAATACAAAAATTAGCAGGGCGTGGTGGCCCGTGTCTGTAGTCCCAGCTGCTCTGGAGGCTGAGACAGGAGAATCACTTGAACCCAGGGGGCAATTGCCGTGAGCTACGCGCCACTGCACTCCAGCTTGGGTGACAAGAGTGAAACTGTCTCACCCTTCCCCACCCCGCCACCACTGAAAAAAAAGAATAAATGTTCTAGGGGGCTGGACACAGTGGCATGTTTCTGTAGTCCTAGCTGCTTGGGAGGCTGAGGCAGGAAGAACTCTTTAGCCCTGGAGTTCAAGTCCATCCTGGGCAACATAGTGAGACCTTGTTTTTTAAATAAATAAATGTTATAGGGACTGAATTTTTTTTTTTCACCATTAGTAATTTACTATAGAATCTCCAAGAATGAATTTATCTTAGGTACTGAAAATGAGAGAAACTAAATGTTTTATGTAGTAGTTTTTAGTAAAATATGAGATTTGATGCATTTAACAGATGATCATGTTTGTTTAAAATCATTCTTAAATTTTTGATCATGCAATTGTAGTTTTATTAATGGTAGATTTGTAAAATAAATGCTAAATGAAAATTCATGTACCTATGTTAATTATGCTTATCTAAAGCTGAAAGTTCAGTTCAACTATTTTTTTTTTTTGAGACAGGGTCTTACTCTGTTGCCCAGGCTGGAGTGCAGTGGCGCAATCTCTGTTCACTGCAACCTCCGCCTCCCAGGTTCAAGCAGTTCTCTGCCTCAGCCTCCCAAGTAGCTGGGATTATAGGAGCCCACCACCCAGCCCGGCTAATATTTTGTATTTTTAGTACAGATGGGGTTTCACCATGTTGGCCAGGCTGGTCTTGAACTCCTGACCTCGTGATCCATCCGCCTTGGCCTCCCAAAGTGCCAGGGTTACAGGTGTGAGCCACCGCACCTGGCCCCAGTTCAACTATGTTAAAAAAAAAAAGTTGCCCGGGCACAGGGTCATGCCTATAATCCCAGCTCTTTGGGAGGCTGTGGTGGGCAGATCATGAGGTCAGGAGTTGGAGACCAGCCTGGCCAACATAGCGAAACCCCGTCTCTATTAAAAATACAAAAATTAGTCAGGCGTGGTGGTGGGCGCCTGTAGTCCCAGCTGCTCGGGAGGCTGAGGCAGGAAAATCGCTTCAACCTGGGAGGTGGAGGTTGTAGTGAGCTGAAATTGCACCACTGCACTCCAGCCTGGGCAACAGAGCAAGCCTCCGTCTCAAAAGAAACAAAACAAAAAAAGTTAATGATTAAATTATTTAGGAGAAGATACTACACAATTCTGTTTAATAAGTCACATTTTACTTTTTTCTTTTGGAAATATTAGCAAGAAGGCTCACTTTGTGCTCAACATTGCCTGAATAATTTATTGCAAGGAGAATATTTTAGCCCTGTGGAATTATCCTCAATTGCACATCAGCTGGATGAGGAAGAAAGGATGAGAATGGCAGAAGGAGGAGTCACTAGTGAAGATTATCGCACATTTTTACAGGTACTGATTTTAAACCCACTAAGTCACTTTTTTTTTTTGAGACAGAGTCTCACCCTTTCACCCAGGCTGGAATAAAATGGCCCGATCTTGGCTCACTGCAACCTCCACCTCCAGGGTTCAAGTAATTCTTCTTCAGCCTCCCCAGTAGCTGGGATGACAGGCGCACACCACCACGCCTGGCTAATTTTTTGTATCTTTAGTAGAGACAGGTTTCACCATGTTGGCCAGGCTGGTCTCGGACTCCTGACCTCATGATCTACCCACCTTGGCCTCTCAAAGTGCTGGGATTACAGGTGTGAGCCACCACGCCTGGCCCACATTTCTTTTAAAAACGTGGATACTATTTAGAAAAGAATGGGCCATTCTTCCTATAGGGATCTGACTGGTGAATTCTGACTGTGCCTTTGACTTCAGAAATGGGAATGCATGAAATGTTATTTTAAATATGCACGCTGATGACAGTTTGTATCCTTCTTTCCCCACCACCACCCTTGCTTCAACTATCTGTCAAAATTAACAGCAGCCTTCTGGAAATATGGATGACAGTGGTTTCTTCTCTATTCAGGTAAGTAGTCACGAACATGTACCGTGTGTTGCTTACATCCCAGGCACTGTTTCACAGCCTTTCAATAGTCACTGCAACAATGTGACCTTCAGAAGTTCTTCTAATAGATCATGTCTACAGAGTATAAGATTATACTCTAAAGTACTAGATAGTTCTTCTTTTTTTTTTTTCTAAGACGAAGTCTCTCTGTGTCACGTAGGCTGGAGTGCAGTGGCACAATTTCGGCTCACTGCAGACTCTGCCTCCCAGATTCAAGCAGTTCTTTTGCCTCAGCCTCCCATGTAGCTGAGATTATAGGCACCCACCACCATACCTGGCTACTTTTTGTATTGTTAGTAGAGACGGGTTTCACCATGTTGGCCAGGCTGGTCTCGAACTCCTGACCTCAAGTGATCTTCCTGCCTCAGCCTCCCAAAGTGCTGGGATTACAGGCATGAGCCGCCATGCCCGGCCAACTAGAATACTGAATTTTTCTATAGATAAACATGAAAGGATTGTAGAATCTTCATGTTAGAATGGGGCATTTAAAAATTACTTTTTGAGAAAGATTATTTAATATGCATCTGGATGTTAATAGTAACCTTAATTCTGGCCAGGTGTGGTGGCTCACACCTGTAATCCCAGCACTTTGGGAGGCCAAGGGGGGCAGATCACAAACTCAGGAGATCGAGACCATCTTGGCCAACATGGTGAAACCCTGTCTCTACTAAAAATACAAAAATTAGCTGGGCAAGGTGGTGCGTGCCTGTAATCCCAGCTACTTGGGGAGGCTGAGGCAGGAGATCACTTGAACCAGGGAGTTGGAGGTTGCAATGAGCCAAGATCATGCCACTGCACGCCAACCTGGCAACAGAGTGAGACTCCATCTCAAAAACAAGAAAAAAAAAAAAAACCTTAATTCTAAGAAGTCACAATGCTCAAACTTACCATCTGTTGAGTAAATTTGAGAAAATGCAATACCTTGCTACTTTCCTTTTAAATCAGCCTACCAGATTGGATTTCCTTATTGTGGTCTGTGGCTTTTGATTTTTTTTTTAATATATAGCTCTCTTTGAATTCTGTGGTGGTTATACATATGTACTTGTAAGATTCTTTTATCTGTGGGTCTTTCATTCTTCTAACACTGTGAGTTGTATCCAGAGTTCTTTCAGAACCTCTCCTGAGTGACCTATCTCTGCAGATATCTTTGTTTATTTGTACTACCCTCCTGGATTCCTCCTCATCCAGTAACATGTCTATCTAGTGCTTTACCATGCCACTGTTAGCAGGTAATTGCTACTGCAGGGCTGGAATCAGAGGCCAGAGCAGGCCCAGCACTTGGCGTTTCCTGTTTGTGCCTTGTCGGTCTTGGTGCCTGTTCATGCTGCCTTGTACTCACTTTTTGTCTTTGCTGGTACCTGGCTTACTTGCTTCTTTGTTGGCTATCTTGGAGGGTAGATAGTGAATTTTCAGAAATTTCCTTTTTTTTTTTTTGTCAGACATTGAAATAATCAGGTTTGCATTTTATTTTTTCTTTTTCCTTTTTTTTTGAGGCAGAGTCTTGCTCTGTCACCAGGCTCTGTCGCAGTGGTGCGATCTTGGCTCACTGCAATCTCTAACTCCTGTGCTCAAGCGATTCTCCTGCCTCAGCCTCCCAAGTAGCTGGGATTACAGGCACTGGCCACCACACCCAACTAATTTTTGTATTTTTATTAGAGATGGAATTTCACCATGTTGGCCAGTCTGGTCTTGAACTCCTGAGCTCAGGTGATCCACCCATCTTGGCCTCCCAAAGTCACACACACACTTTTTAAAACCTATAGCTAGCGTAGCACAGTGGCATATGCCTGTAATCTCAGCACTTTGGGAGGCCGAGGCGGACGGATCATGAAGTCAGGAGATCGAAACCAGCCTGGCCAACATAGTGAAGGGCCTTTACTAAATATAAAAATTAGCGGGGTGTGGTGGCACATGCCTGTAATCCCAGCTACTCGGGAGCCTGAGGTAGGAGAATCACTTGAACCTGTGGGCGGAGGTTGCAGTGAGCTGAGATCGTGTCACTACACTTCAGCCTGGGTGACAGAGCAAGACTCCATCTCAAAAACAAAAAAACCTGTAGCCTTTTTTTCTTTTTTTTTTTTTGAGACAGAGTTTCGCTCTTGTTACCCAGGCTGGAGTGCAATGGCGTGATCTCGGCTCACCGCAACCTCCGCCTCCTGGGTTCAAGCAGTTCTCTTGCCTCAGCCTCCCGAGTAGCTGGGACTACAAGCATGTGCCAACATGCCCAGCTAATTTTTGTATTTTTAGTAGAGACAGGGTTTCACCATGTTGACCAGGATGGTCTCGATCTCTTGACCTCGTAATCCACATGCCTCGGCCTCCCAAAGTCCTGGGATTATAGGCGTGAGGCACCGCGCCTGGCCCAAAACCCAAAGCCTTCTAGAGAAATTTATATATGAAGTACACAACTAACATAGCTACAGTTCTTAAAGTGTTTACACAACTAACATAGCTACACTTCTTAAATTTGGAATGGAGTGGTTTAGCTTATGGAAAGTTGCTATTTTTCTTAACAGGTTATAAGCAATGCCTTGAAAGTTTGGGGTTTAGAACTAATCCTGTTCAACAGTCCCGAGTATCAGAGGCTCAGGATC
Organism: Cheracebus regulus; assembly: GCA_963574635.1. Classification (NCBI taxonomy): domain Eukaryota; kingdom Metazoa; phylum Chordata; class Mammalia; order Primates; family Pitheciidae; genus Cheracebus; species Cheracebus regulus. The sequence goes on from CAUYQU010032199.1 coordinate 6,507, forward strand.
GATCCTATGTAAGATTTTGTTTTGCATTTCATACATTTCTTTTCCCAAATTTGATTTTTAAAGTTACAATTTCTTAAAGGAGAAATGTATTTTGAATACTTTTGATGTTCCCCGTTTCATTCCCTCAGACTTTCCTAGTTCACCTCTGTGATGTCCATGAGCATCTGCCCTCTAGCCTTCCTGGCACCCCAGTGTCCGTGGCAGCACAGAGCTGACCCTTGAGTGGTGTATGAGGCCATCTTTTGGCACGGCATCACTAAGCTGCAGGAGAGACGTTCATATGGTTGTGTGATCTTTTCAAAACATCAGTGATATTTAACTGTAAATATAATCTTATCACAAATTTTATATAACATTTGCCAGTAGACAACATAAATAAATATGAATTCAGTATTTCACGTTAATATTGTGTGTTTTCTTTTTTAGAAATGAAAGATCATTTATATGCAATTATAAGGAACACTGGTTTACAGTTAGAAAATTAGGAAAACAGGTAAGATTTCTCATCCTTCCATATCTTTTTTTCTTATTCTGTATCCTATTAAAACTGGGCTAGGTATGGTGGCTCATGCCTATAATCCCAACAGTTTGGGAGGTGGGGGGATCACTTGAAGCCAGGAGTTTGAGACCAGCCTGAGCAACAAAGTGAGGTCCTGTCTCTACCAAAAAAAAAAAAAAAAAGCTAGGCATGGTGGCTCACATCAATAATTCCAGCTACTTGAGAGGCTGAGGCAGGAGGATCACTTGAGCTCAGTAGTTTGAGGCCACGGTGAACTATGATTGTGCACTGTACCCCAGCCTGGGTAACAGAGTGAGACTCTGTTTTATAAAACATAAAACGGAAAAAAAAATTAAAATTTTTTAAAAAAGGATTTTTGCATTTAAAATTAGGAAACTGACCAGTAATGTGTGTGTGTGGCATGGTTTTGATTTTGATAGATAGAAAATTTGTCATTTTATTTTATTTTGAAAATTTGTCATTTTAAACGTAGTATCAGTATTTCTTGTAAATTTATTTGTGACAAGTATATGCAGTTTATTATACCATAAGAAAAATTCCCTATCTCCCTCCCTCACGCGCGTGCGCGCGTGTTCTCTCTCTCTCTCTCTCTGTCTGTGTGTGTGTGTGTGTATATGTGTGTATATATATATATAGATATATATAGATATATTTTTTTTTTTTTTTGAGAGGGAGTTTCGCTCTTGTCACCCAGGCTGGAGTGCAATGGCACGACCTTGGCCCACTGCAGCCTCCACCTCCTGGGTTCAGGTGATTCTCCTGCCTCCCCTTCCTGAGTAGCTGTGGGGCATGCCGCACAACGCCTGGCAAATTTTTTTGTATTTTTAGTAGAGATGAGGTTTCTCCATGTAGGTCAGGCTGGTCTTGAACTCCCAACCTCAAGTGATCTGCCCACTTTGGCCTCCCAAAGTGCTGGGATTATAAATGTGAGCCACTGCGCCCGGCCTGAAAAATTCTCTATTAAAGACAATACAAATGCGGTTACTTTTAAATGGGTTTTTATGTGATGACTACGTTCTGTCAGTTAATTATTACATTTACAGATTTGTATTTAGCATAGTGCTGAATATAAGCCTGAAGTAGTGTCAAGCATGAATAAAAGCATTCAATTATGTTCACTTTAGCATAACAAGATTATTCATATGATTCCAAAAGCCAGGTTATACCATCTACATAAAATCACTTCTATTTTTTTTAAAAAACACTAAATGTGTCTTCAGCAAGCTATTTTAAGAAACAAAATCATTTAACGTCCTTTTTATTAGAATTTTGAATCTTTGAAAGAGGTTGATTGAAAAGCAGCTAGTACAGTAAAAAAGAACTATTGATACATGCAGCAACATGGATGAATCTCAAAATAATTATGCTAAAAGAATAACCCAGAAACAAAATACTATATGCTGTATGGTACCATCTATATAAAAGTCTAGAAAAGTGCAGATTCATCTGAAGGGATGGAAAGCAGATCAAGCAGTGGTTGCCTGGGGACGAGAAGTCTAAGGAGGAGTTAGAGGGGAGGGTTATAGAGAGGCACAGGAAATGTGGCAGTGATCAATGTGTTCACTATCTTGGTTGTAGTAATGGTTTCATGGGAGTACAGTATACAGATGTCAAAACATTTCTAAGCCAGATGTGATGGGTCATGTCTGTGATGCCAGCACTTTTGGAAGCCAAGGCAGGATGATCGCTTGAGCTCAGGGAGTCCAGGACCAGCCTGGGCAATGTCACAAGACCCCATCTCTACAAAAAAAAAAATTGTCTAGGCATAGTGATGCCTCACTGTAGTCCCAGCTGCTAGAGAGGCTGAGGTGGGAGCCCAGAAGGTCGAGGCTGCAGTGAGTCATGATCACACCACTGCACTCGTGACAGAAGAAGATCCTGTCTCAAAAAAAAAAAAAATTTCAAATTGTACACTTTGAGTATCTACAGTTTGTTACATGTCATGTATACTTCAATGAAGCTGGGTTTTTTTGTTTGTTTGTTTTTTTAATAAAAAGTAAAGGCCAGGTGGGCGCGGTGGCTCATGCCTGTAATCCCAGCACTTTGGGAGGCAGAGATGGGTGGATCATGATGTCAGGAGTTCGAGACCAGCCTGACCAAGATGGTAAAACCCCATCTCTACTAAAATACACAAGTTAACAGGGCATGATGGCATGTGCCTGTAATCACAGCTACTCAGGAGGCTGAGGCAGGAGAATCACTCGAACCCGGAAGGTGTAGGTTGCAGTAAGCAGAGATCACACCACTACATTCCAGCCTGGGCAACAGAGTGGACTCCATCTCAAAAAAAAAAAAAGTAAATGCCAAAAAAGGTAAAAGTCAAGAAAGAGTATATTGAATTAAATCATTAAAAGATAATTCAAAAACAAAAACACTACTTCTACCTTTTAAGTCACCTACCGGGAAACACTGGAAACAGCTTCATCTTAAGTTGGTTCTTGTTTTTGTTTTTGTTCTTGTTTTTTTTGTTTGTTTTTCTGAGGTGGAGTCTTGCTCTGTCACCCAGGCTGGAGTGCAGTGGCACAATCTCAGCCCACTGCAGCCTCCACCTCCCAGGTTCAAGCTATTCTCCTGCCCCAGCCTCCAGAGTAGCTGGGACTACAGGCGCCTGCCACAACACTCAGCTAATTTTTGTATTTTTAGTAGAGATGGGGTTTCACCATATTGGCCAGGCTGGTCTCAAACTCCTGACCTTGTGATCTGCCCACCTTGACCTCCCGAAGTGCTGGCATTACAGACATGAGCCACCACACCTGGCCTCTTGCAGTTTTTACGATCATATTATTCAGTTAAAGAAAAGAGCTCAACTTGACATATTTCTAGAGTCTAAACAATCTTACTAAGCTTAGATGGATTATACCTATTCTTATTTCCTTATTACCTGTAATGTACACTAAAATACTGACAATTTTTTTTTTCAGTGGTTTAACTTGAATTCTCTCTTGACGGGTCCAGAATTAATATCAGATACATATCTTGCACTTTTCTTGGCTCAGTTACAACAGGAAGGTAAGTAAAGGCTAAAAATTTTGTAATGTTATCTTTCAAAGTAGTTAAACAGGCACATTAGATGTGAGTGTGACAACACTTTTTCTGGCAGTGGCAGTGAACTAATCTTTAGGTTTGACGTGGTGAATGTTAGGCTGTGATTTGGGTGAGGCTGTGATTTGGGTGATGCTGTTCAGTTAGAGTTGTCACTGACACCTGGCCATCCGTGTTCTGAGGGTGCTGCCTTCTTTGCAGCCCTTCTAAGTAATGGCTTTTTCTTTTATACATCACATACCTGAGAGGAGGGATAGATATTTTTGTTCTTCTTTGCCTCTTCTAGGCCACTGTTCTTCCCTATAAACTTCAGTTTCTTTGAAATACATGCCCCTAGATTAAACTACCTCTTGTCCTTTTGCACTCATCCACAAGTTTCTTTTCATCAGTGATTTTAGGATCTGACTCACTGTCTTTTTCTCTACTTCAACTTCTTTTATCCTTCTTAATAATTCCTGTATCATTAATCAATCCAGTCAATCCAATACCTGCTTCTTAGTTTCAAAATCACTTACTCTTGCTTAGCTATTACCAGTAATCATAACCATCATCCGATCTCAATTGCAAGCATATTACTCTTTAAATACCTCTTATCTGTTTTGTTTTGTTTTTTTTTTTTGAGACAGAGTCTCACTCTGTCGCCCAGACTAGAGTGCAGTGGGATGATCTTGGCTCACTGCAACCTCTGCCTCCTGGGTTCCAGCAATTTTCCTGCCTCAGCCTCTCGAGTAGCTGAGATTATAGACATCCACCACCACGCCCAGCTAATTTTAGTAGAGACGGGGTTTCACCATGTTGGCCATGATGGTCTCAATCTCCTGACTTTGTGATCCACCTGGCCTGGCCTCCCAAAAGTGCTGGAATTACAGGCGTGAGCCACAGTGCCTGGCCTTCAACTCCTATCTTTAAACCACGTTTTGTCTGGTTTTTTATTCCAACCATTCTTTAAACCCTACCATGGAGCCCAAGCACTTTCCTGATATGCATTCTTTTTCCTATACTGCTTGTTTTCTATAATCCATCATTATAATCATTCCATTGCATTCTTCAACTTGTTTCCCCTTCTCTCCCTCCATCATACTTGAATGACAAAAATCTCAACCCTGGTTAAAACCAAATCTTGACCTTGTTCATTTCTGTACCAGAGTAGCTGGACATGGCTAAAAAATAACATAAAACATGATGATTGGTTTTACTTTTTTCTTAAATGATCTGTCCATTTATTCATCCATCCATCCGTCTATCGAAGAGACTGAGCCACTCTCTGAAGCCCAGGCTGGAGTGTAGCGGCATAATCACAGCTCACTGCAGCTTCAAACTCCTGGGCTCAAGTGATTCTCTTGCCTCAGCCTCCTGAATAGCTGGGACTACAGGCTTATGCTACCACCCCTAGTAAAGGTTTTACTTCAAATTTATTATAATCACAAAATTCAAATGAGTCCTTACTGCTGCCTGCTATTTCTACTATGTGTTCTTAGTAAATCCATGTACCACCCTCCAAGATGTTTTTAAAAAAACATGTACCACTCGCCAAGATGATTAATTTCACAGCTTATGTCTTCAAACTTTTAACCACTTTCCTCTCCCTTGTTTACAAACCTTGCTTATGGCCTTCTGTTACATTCTGCTGAGAACATACAAGCAATTAAAATTATGTTATCTTTCTATCAGCAAATTTATCAATTTGCTTATATCTCTACTTGTGCTTTGAGCCTATTAAAATAGATGAGTGGTCCTCTACCTCTAGCCAAGATCAGCCCCTCACTTGTGGGCTGGATCCCAGCTCCTGTCACCTACACAAGATGTTCTGCTTTCATCTCTCCACTCTTATATAATCAGTTTCTGTCCTCCTTTTTTTTTTGTAATATTCCTAGAAGTAGAAAAAGAAGCACTGTATCTCCATTGATTAAAAAGAAAAAGCCTCTCTTAATTCCATGAAACTCCAGCTGCTTCCCTGTTTTTATTTTTTCCTTAGAATTGTCTCTAATGTGCCTTCTTTTTTTCTTAAACTCCGCCTCCCAAGTTCAAGCGATTCTCCCGCCTCAATCTCCCGAGTAGCTGGGATTACAGGCATGTGCCACCATGCCTGACTAATTTTTTTTATTTTTAGTAGATACAGGGTTTCACTATATTGGCCGGATTGGTTTTGAATTCGTGGCCTCAAGTGATCCACCTGCCTCGGCCTTATGAAATACTGGGATTATAGTCATGGGCCACCGTGCCCAACCACCTTTTAATAATGGTATTTAGAGATCACAATCTGAGTGCCGGCAGCTTATTGCTACTAGGTTTGTTGTGATGTTATTTTGAATTCACATTTAGGAATATGGTGTTTTTAATTCTTTGATTTTAGATACTTATATCTTTTTCTATTTAAAACCTTGGTTCCTAACAATATCCCTTCTTTGAAACCCTGTATCTTTCAGATTCCTTTCATGTATCTTACTCTTTCCAATCTCTGACTATTGAAGTGACCTAGGATTTAAATCTTGCACAACTTCTTGATTATGTGCCACTGCATTCCTTTAAATATCATCTCTAATTAAGATCCACGTGTCAGTAATTACTAAACTTTTATCTTCAGTCTTACAGCTACCCTGAACACCTAGCTTTGACTAACTCCTAGCTTTGGCATCTCCACTTGGAAGTCCAAAAAGCATTTCAAACTGAACATATCTACAAAAGACTTTTTTTTCTCTCTATCCATACCATCCATCAGGTTTTCCATTTCCATAAGGGTGACTCTTCTTGTACTCTGGTTCCTGTATATTATACTGATAGAGCAGCTCAGAATGCTTCTTAAACAGTGTAATATGAGGGAGGGAGTGGGGAAAAAAGGAAAAAAAAAGTATAATGCCTGTTATGTCCCACCCTCACTCTTTGTCCTTCACTGGCTTCCCAGCACACTTAGAATACAATCTGAAGTCTTAGGCTGGGCATGGTGGCTCATGCCTGTAATCCCAACACTTTGGGAGGCCGAGAAGGCAGATCACTTGAGGTCAGGTGTTCGAGACCAGCCTGGCCAACATGGTGAAACCCTGTCTCTACCAAAAAATCCAAAACTAGCCAGGCGTGGTGGTGTGCACGGGGAGTCCCAGCTACTCAGGAGACTAAGACAGGAGAATCACTTGAACCTGGGAGGCAGAGGTTACAGTGAGCCAAGATCACACCACTGCACTCCAGCCTGGGCAGCAGAACGAGACTTTCTCTCTCAAAAAAAAAGAACGCCAGCCTGGCTAACATGATGAAACCCTGTCTCTCCTAAAAATAAAAACATTAGCCAGGCATGGTGGCAGGCGCCTGTAATCCCAGCTACTTGAGAGGCTGAGGCAGGAGAATCGCTTGAGCCTGGAAGCAGAGGTTGCGGTGAGCTGAGATTGCGCCACGGCACAGGCGACAGAGCGAGACTCCATCTCAAATTAAAATATATGTATATATGATAGAAAAATTTACATCAATTAGACTGCTTTAGGTATACCCACCCTTAGTGTAGCATCTAGCTTGGGAAACCCTGGATTTCTGGAATCATATTTATACACAGTTACACTAGACTAACGTAATTCTTTTGGGATGCAAACCACACATTTGACACCTTAACTAGCTTTTAGTAGGTATTTGGCTTCCCAGCTCCTATTTTTAGTTACAAGGGGTATACATGTGTGGGTCAGGGTGGGAGTAGCTCTTTCCACAGACGATTCGTTTTAACCATGTTACTAGTTATTGCACACATTATCTGACTGTGTCCTCACAACAGCCCTGTGAGAAAGTGTATTAGGGTTCTCTAGAGGGATAGAACTAATAGGTAGATATATATGAAGGGGAATGTATTAGGAGTATTGACTCACATGATCATAAGGTGAAGTCCCAAAATAGGCTGTCTGCAAGCTGAGGAGCCAGGAAGCCAGTCCAAGTCCCAAAACCTCAACAGTAGGAAGCCGACAGTGCAGCCTTCAATCCATGGCCAAAGGCCCAAGAACCCTAGCACGTCACTGGTGTAAGTCCAAGAGTCCAAAAGATGAAGAATTTAGAGTGATGTTTGGGAGCAGGAAGCATCCAGCACAGGAGAAAGATGAAGGCTCAGCAAGTCTAGTCCTTCCATGCTCTTCTTTCTGCCTGCTTTATTGTAGCCACGCTGGCAGCTGATTAGATGGTGACCACCCAGATTGAGGGCGGGTCTGCCTCTCCTAGTTCACTGACTCAAATGTTAATATCCTTTGGCAGCACCCTCACAGACACACCCAGCAACAATAATTTGTATCCTTCAATCCAATCAAGTTGGTACACAATATTAACCATCACAGGAAGGTACCAGTATCATATGTTTAAGAGTAGAAACCAAGACTAACGGGTAAAGTAACAAGACAAATGCAACTAGGAGGTGGGAGAACTGGGATCAGATGCAGGCAGTCTGATTCTAAATCCCTTGCTCTTACTCATTCCTTTATTATCTCTCTGATATCAGTTAGTGCATAGCCTTATGTACTTCTCACAGTCACTTGATAAGATGGCTATTCCAGCCGTATAGTGGAGAAAGTGAGGCTCAGAGACTTTAGGTAACTTATCCTAGATGACTTTACTAGTAAGTATGAGAATCATTATTTGAATCAAGATCTTTCTGAATCCTCAGCTTGTTTTTTTTTTTTTTTTTTTTTTTTTTTTAGACGGAGTTTTTGTATTGTTGCCCAGGCTGGAGTGCAATGGCATGATTTCAGCTCAATGGGACCTCCGCCTCCTAGGTTCAAGCAATTCTCCTGCCTCAGCCTCCCAAGTAACTGGGATTACAGGCATGCGCCACCACATCTAGCTAATTTTGTATTTTTAGTAGAGACAGGGTTTCGCCATGTTGGGCAGGCTGGTCTCAAACTCCTGACCTAAGGCTATCCACCCATGTTGCCCTCCCAAAGTGCTGGGATTATAGGCGCAAGCCACTGCTCCTGGCCCTCAGCTTGTATTTTTTTTTTTCCAGTATACTGTGCTGCCTCTTGCATTTTACATCAATTTTGAATCCTTTTCTAGCTGTTTAGGTTGACTTTTGCCCCCTTTTTTTTTTAGGTTATTCTATATTTGTTGTTAAGGGTGATCTGCCAGATTGTGAAGCTGACCAACTTCTGCAGATGATTAGGGTCCAACAGATGCATCGACCAAAACTTATTGGAGAAGAATTAGCACAACTAAAAGAGCAAAGGTAAAAGTAAAGCCTGCAGTATGGAATATGTGATAGTATTTCATTACAAGAATTAAATTTTCATGCTTACATTGAATATGTGGTTCTTGTATTGTTGGTGACTCTATTTTAGACCCTATATTTTAGCGAAGTTTATTAGTTCAAACTTGAATCAATTCTTTTAAATACTTAAATATATTAACTTAGCCAGGTATGGTATATTCCTAGCATTTTGGGAGGCCAAGGCGGGCTGGTTGCTTCAACCCAGGAGTTCGAGTCCAGACTGGCAACGTGGCAAAGCCTCATCTCTACAAATAGTACAAAAATTAGCCAGATGTAGTGATGTATGCCTGTAATCCCAGCTACTTGGGAGGCTGAGGTGAAATGATCACTTCAGCCTGGGGAGATCAAGGCTACAGTGAGCCATAATCACACCACTGCACTTCAGGCTGGGCAAGAGAGTCAGACCCTGTCTCAAACAAACAAACAAACAAAAAACAAAAGGAAAGAAACAGAAAAAAAAACACTTAGTTGGATTCAAATTACAACACAATCATTATATTACGAGAGCTTATTTTCCAGAAAACATTTTAAGTTTTGACTTACATAAAACCTTTACATTACAAATGTCTTTGTGTTCTGTCTAAAATAGAAGACTAGTTGCAGTTAATACCAGTGCTTTTGTTCTTTAGAGTCCATAAAACAGACCTGGAACGAGTGTTAGAAGCAAATGATGGCTCAGGAATGTTAGATGAAGATGAGGAGGATTTGCAGAGGGCTCTGGCACTAAGCCGCCAAGAAATTGACATGGAAGATGAGGAAGCTGATCTCCGCAGGGCTATTCAGCTAAGTATGCAAGGTAAAGACATTCTGATGTGTGCTTTATTCATTGCTGAAGAAACTTCAATTATTCTTAGGATTCCTGGAAGTTAATGTACTTTTAGAAGTTTTTTGACAATTACTGCAGAAGCATAGCTATATAGTGGGCTTTTCCTTTAGATTTCTTATAATGGAAATAACTTTTTACAACCTATATTATATTAGTAGTAGTTATATTTTTGCTTCTGGTTATTTTATTTGGTTTCAATACTCTACTAACACAGTAGTAAACTGAGGTTAATCTTTGTGGGTAACCTTACCGAAACCAGCTGTTGACCCTTACCGAAACCAGCTGTTTCACGAATGTGTGCCATTAGACACTATGGAAGGGCCTGGACAGGGATTATCAACTGATTTTACAAAAATCCAACATTTATTGGCTATGTAATTTAAAGCTTAAACCCACTTTGGTGGGCCCAGTATTTTAGTGATATAAACCATCAATAGAGAAAAGCGAAGACATCTCTGCTAGACAATCTAGGCAAAGAAAAATCTTAAGGCATAGCTCAAAGTAGCTTAATTAAAAGTTTGAAGTAGGTTGTTTTATTTTTCTCTAACTCATATGTATTTGTTTCTACTTTCTAATGAAATTATTTATCAATTATTTCCTTAGATATCTAAATAAAATTGAGATTCCATTAATAGGAAGATTATTTTTATTCTGAATGTTTCTTGCCTCTAGGCATGCCTCTGAGTAATCCATATGGTGTGCAATCCCATTTTTGATTAATAGAACCCTGCTGGATTAGCAGGGACAGAAACCAGCTTTTTGAGACTGAGTCTCACTGTTGCCCAGCCTCTGGAGTACAATGGGACAATCTTGGCTCACTGCAACCTCCACCTCTCAGGTTCAAGCGATTCTCTTGAGTAGCCGGAGGTTACAGGTACCTGTCATTATGCCTAGCTAATTTTTTGTATTTTTAGTAGAAATAGGGTTTCAACCTGTTGGCCAGGCTGTTCTTGAACTCCTGACTTCAGGTGATCCACCACCTTGGCCTCCCAAAGTGCTGGGATTACATGCGTAAGCCACCACGCCCAGCCAGAATAGAATATTCTTAAATGTTTTAAAAGCTTATTTAAATGAGTGTAAACAAACATTGTTACTCAAATTGGTAAATACAATGATTGTTTTTTTTCTGTTGTGTTTTGTTTTCAGGTAGTTCCAGAAATATATCTCAAGATACTCCACAGACATCAGGTACAAATCTTACTTCAGAAGAGCTTCGGAAGAGACGAGAAGCCTACTTTGAAAAGTAAAGTAGTTGGTACAAATTAAAATAACGTGTTTAATATTTGCTTTTGCTAATTTGTGTATTTGTAAATGATTACTGCCTTAATACTGTTTTTGTTTTTTGTTTTTGTGTTTTTTTTTTTTTTTTGGACACAGAGTTTTTGCTCTTGTCACCCAGGCTGGAGTGCAGTGGTGCGATCTCAGCTCAACACAGCCCCCGCCTCCTGGGTTCAAGTGATTCTCCTGCCTCAGCCTCCCAAGTAGCTGGGATTACAGCATGCCCGGCTAATTTTGTATTTTTTTTTTAGTAGAGTCAGGGTGTCTCCATGTTGGTAAGACTAGTCTCGAACTCCTGACCTCAGGTGATCTGCCCACCTCAGCCTCTTAAAGTGCTAGGATTACAGGCATCAGTCACATGCCCAGCCATTTGAATGTATTTTTAAAAAATTTACAGCAAATAATGTATGAAACAAACTGTAGTTTTAAAGAAAAACTTTGCCCCAATACTGGATAAATTACCTGAAATTGCTGGGCATGGTGGCTTACACCTGTAATCCTAGCACTTTGGGAGGCTGAGGTGAGTGGATCACCTGAGGTCAAGAGTTTGAGACCAGCCTGGCCAACATGGTGAAACTCCATCTCTACTATAAATATGAAAATTAGCTGGGCGTGGTGGTACATGCCTGTAATCCCAGCTATTTGGGAGGTTGAGGCAGGAGAATCACTTGAACCCGAGGGGCGGAGGTTGCAGTGAGCTGAGATTGCATCACTTCACACGAGCCTGGGCAACAGAGCAAAACTCCATCTCAAAAAGAAAAAACAAAAACAAAAACCTGAAATTGAGTGAAGAAAACCTTGTAAAATTTCATTTATTAAAAGAAAAATTGAATTAGGATAAAGCAAGAAGAATGCCTATTGATCCTTTCGATGTGCTTCTTGCTTACCTGATGAATCCTGCAAGATTCCTCTACCAATCAGTAAGAAAAACAGCTTGTGAGGTATGGGAGCACATTCCCAAATAGATGTGGTAGGTCATTTAGCTGCTCATGGACACTTCAGGGGGTCCTGCAATCCTGTTAGCATCAGGGGGATGGATGCAAACCATAAATCTGGGTCAACTCCTAAAACCTTGCCTGTAGCCAGCCTTGTAAGGGCTTGCTAAATAGAAATTCCACCGTATGAAAATCCCTTCTTTTCAAGTAACTAGCATTCAGACTTTTGTCTCCTGCTTTTTAAAAAAAGAAAACTCCATGTTAAAGATTGCAAGATAAATAATCAGCTGAGTGCACCTTAGAGTCATCTCCTTCCCAATGCTACTTCAGTTCCACACTTCATTTTGCACAGGTGCTGTATTTCCTATGATACTGTGGTAAGTCATCAGTGCATTAGGAGTTTAAATGTAAATTATTGTATCATAGAGAGATGAGAGGGTATTTTTTTTAATTTTAAAATAGATAAATAATCAGACCCTCTGATCCTAGGTCAGAAAACAAAAGGCTCATAGCTGAATCTGAGCTACTATTTGCTGTATTTCATACATTCTAAGATGCACATATTTTCACATTTCAACGTCTCTGAAATTAAGCAGCATCTTACATTGTTGTTGACCGTATTTTAGCAGCATCTAAAAATATTGGAGCATTTTACATTTCATGGTATAATGAAGAAAATATTTACCTTTTTTTCTATTTTGTTTTAAGTCACAGCTCAGAAGTAAATGAAGGAAAATTCTGATTAGCTGACATCTTCCTAATGTGAGATATTTCTAGTCTTTATTCAGCATAGATTAGTGGCTAATTATATGTTAAATTTCAAAGTAGTGCTTATTAGTGCTTTTTACTTTTAAGTTTCAAAAGTAACTTTTTTATTTTAATAAACTCCAAATTTATACAAAAGTAGAAAAACTAGCAAAATGAACTTGTGTTTATCTATCACCCAGATTTAACAAATACTAGCACATGGTCAATCTCACTGTTTTTTTGTTTTTTGTTTTTTTTTTTTTTGAGACAGAGTCTTGCTCTGTTGCCCAGGCTGGAGTGCAATGGCGCAATCTCTGTCCACTGCCACTTGGGTTCAAGTGATTCTCCCACTTTAGCTTGCCAGGTAGCTGAGATTATAGGCGTATATCACCATGCCTAATTCTTTTTTTTTTTTTTTTTTGACTTGGAGTCTAGCTCTGTCACCCAGGCTGGAGTGCAGTAGTGCGATCTCGGCTTACTACAATCTCAGCCTCCCAAGTAGCTGGGACTACAGGTGCATGCCACCATGCCTGGCTAATTATTTGTATTTTTATTAGAGACGAGGTTTCACCATGTTAGCCAGGATGGTCACGATCTCCTGACCATGATCCACCTGCCTTGGCCTCCCAAAGTCCTGGGATTACAGGAGTGAGCCACAACACCTGGCCTAATTCTTATATTTTTAGTAGCGCCAGGGTTTCACCATGTTGCCCAGGCTGGTCTCAAACTCCTGACCTCAAGTGATCTACCGCCTCGGCTTCCCAAAGTGTTGGGCCGCCGCACCTGGCCCAGTCTCGTTTTTCAATACTCCCATCTTCCTTCTTCCATTGGCCCACCTACAAGTTTGGATTATTTTGTAACAAATCTCAATTATATCATTTGTCTGTAACCATTTTGATGTATCTCTAAAATATATGAGCTTTTTTTTTTAACATAGCTAAATGCTGTTGTTGTAAAATAGTAATCATGATGATTAATTGTAATTCTGTATCATCAATTATCTAGTTAATGTAAAAAATAACTTAAATCTACTTAATTAGAAAAACTAACATTCTACAAAATTTATTTTAAGAAATATCAAAATTAAAAGAAAGCATACATGGCTAGTTGTAGTGGCTCATGCCTGTAATCCCAGCACTTTGGGAGGCTAAGGCAGGCAAATCACTTGAGACCATGAGTTCAAGACCAGCCTGCCCAGCATGGCCAAAGCCCATCTCTACTAAAAATACAAAAAAAATAGCAGTTGGGTGTGGTGGCACACACCTGTAATTCCAGCTACTTTGGAGGCTGAGATAGGAGAATTGCTTGAACCCAGAGGTGGAGGTTGCAGTGAGCCATGATTGCACCACTGCACTCTATCCTTGGTGACAGAACGAGACTCTGTCTCAAAAAAAAAGAAAAGAAAAGAAAAAAGAAAGCATACTCTCACCTCCTTCAGTAACTGATGTTAGTATTTTCGCACATTCTCTTTCTGTGACACAGACACTTGCCTTGTAAGTATCGTACCCATTTCCCATGACAGTAAATAGTCTTTGTAGCAGGCTGCATGATATTTCATAAAATGAATGGATGTGGCATAATTTATATATGAGCTTTTTGAATTCTGCTATTATAATATTGCAATGAACAATTCTTACACTGCCTCTATGCCTTAAATCTCTCATCATTTCTTCTAATTTTTCTGAGGATGTCAGATTATTGGGTTAAAGGATATGAACATTTTTTAGGCCTTGGTACAGGTTTCTAAATTGCTTTACAGAATAATTCCCATGTGATACTTCCGTCATGTTTATTTCAGACTTTTTTTTTGCCAAACTGTAATGGTCTAAAGACATACTTCACAGAGAAACTATGATACAAAATTTACAGGTATATCTAAGAAAAGCATATTTAAAGCGTAAAAATAAACCCCTCTTTTACTTAAATTTTTTTAAATTGGATTAAAAATATGAAACTTCCAACAAAATGAACTTTCTAGAATAGTAAAGATAATTTGGTAATACCCAATAATGACTAAGTATGTTATAACAAACACGATGTCAGCAATAATTAGTGCTTTTTAGTAAACAGTGTCAGGCAACCTGTACCCTTTTAAAAATGTTCGAATAGTGATAGACCTCTTTCCTAATTGGAGGAGGATTGATTGATGAGGAAGGTGTGCAGTGATGGTTAAGAGCTTCAGCCTCTTGGCTTGACTTTGCAAATACTGGTGAGAACTTGGAAAGAGCTTGAGAATATCTTACATAGTCACATGTTGCTGAGAAGAGTTAAGAACTAAAGTTCTTGATGTTCATTTAACAATGACTTGGATTCAAAACCTTACAGAACTCATTAGTAGAAGAGCTGAGAAGCTAATATTTACCTTTCACGAAAATTCCTGATTACTTAGCCTAGATAGTTCTTTGTCTCTCTAGGTTCTGTCTTTGGGAGCTTGGCTCTAAGGTTATCAAGCTAACTCTTCCCTCTTGCCCTCCCCAAATTGACCCTGGTGCTGATTTGTTATTCATATGAATTTTCTAGTTTTTCTTTTCCCTTTTTTGAGCATTTAAAGCTTCATACTGAATACAGTAATCACAATATTCATGCATAAAGAAAATCATAAAGTAATTGCATAAATGGGTAAAGTAAAAGCATAAAGTAATAATAGTTTTCAAACATTAAAAAAACTAGTTTTGGCCAGGTGCAGTGGCTCACACCTGTAACCCCATCACTTTGGGAGGCCCAGGCGGGCAAATCACCTGAGGTCCGGGGTTCGAGACCAGCCTGGCCAACATAGCGAAACTTCATCTCTACTAAAAATACAAAAAATTAGCCAGGTGTGGTGGCGCATGTCTGTAATCCCAGTTACTCTGGAGGCTGAGACAGGAGAATCAGCTACTCGGGAGGCTGAGGCAGGAGAATCACTTGAACCTGGGAGGTAGAGGTTACAGTGACCCTTCTGGCCTGGGTGACGAGCAAGACTCAATCTCAAAAAAAAAAAAGTTTCTCTGTAGTGTAAAAAATACTGTTAAAAATATCGCCTTATTACAGACTCACAGTTTATGAGTCATTAAATAATATTTTCAGGCCAGGTGCAGTGGCTTACGCCTGTAATCCCAGCACTTTGGTAGGCTGAGGCGGGCGGATCACCTGAGGTTGGGAGTTCAAGACCAGCCTAACCAACATGGAGAAACCCTGTCTCTACTAAAAATACAAAATTAGCTGAGCATGGTGGCACATGCCTGTAATCCCAGCTACTTGGGAGACTGAGGCAGGAGAATCGCTTGAACCCGGGAGGCTGAGGTTGCATGAGCTGAGATTGCGCCATTGCACTCCAGCCTGAGCAACAAGCAAGACTCCATCTCAAAATAATAATAATATTTTCAAGTCATGACATTTTTTCCAGCAATAATCTCTATCTCTAAATCTCTTTTACCATCATAAAACCCCAACAAAACTCTACTATATCAGCTATGTTACTGTAAAACCTGCATTAACTAATATATTATGAGCATGAAATTAAGCAATGTGTGTGAAACTATTTTATAAACTGTGAAGTATTCCATAGATACATGTTGGCAATTATTAATGTCTTTAGATGTGGCTTTGAAATGGATGCAGATTCTTTCTGTTACAAAAAACATAGTTAGAAATGTTTTATAACAAGAAGAAACACAAATATCTTCATGGGCATCGATTGCTGTGAGTTTTTGATTGCCTAATACTTGAGCCACCACTTCAGTGATATGCCATGATTTATCAAACAATGTGAAACAGAAACTACTGGGGATGTTTTAAGGAGAAAGGTACTTAATACAGAAATTAGGAGTTTACATAATCTTAAGATGAAGGTGCAGCTCTTAGCCGGGCCTCTAGAGAAACCAACTTGTAGGAAGAGCTGTAACCACTACCCCAACTGGGACAATGGGCAATAAGGATATCAAATTTAAGAACACACTGCTATAGTGATGATCCTGGGATTAGAAAGCTGCCACCACAGTTGCCTAGACATGGAACATGAAGTCTGGCCCCCGCTGCAACAGCAATGAAGCACAGTTTTGGGACTGGCATCTCCATGACATTGCTTGCCACCAGAGAACAACCAAAGTAGTAGGGAGATGGCTAGGCCTCATTTCTGCCTTATTTGTTTATTTATTTTGAGACAGAGTTTCACTCTTGTTGCCCAGGCTGGAGTGCAATGGTGCAATCTCAGCTCACTGTAACCTCCCCCTCCCGAGTTCAAGCAATGCTCCTGCCTCAGCCTCCCATGTAGCTGGGATTACAGGCATGCACCACCATGCTCAGCTAATTTTGTATTTTTTCTTGCTGGGGACTGCACTCCAGAGCTGTTCCTATTCGGCCATCTTGGATCCTCCTCTATTTTTTTTTTTTATTTTTAGATAGAGTCTTACTCTCTTGCCCAGGCTGGAGTGCAATGACACAATCTTGGCTCACTGCAACTTCCACCTCCCAGGTTCAAGTGATTCTTGTGCCTCTGGAGTAGCACTGCACAAATAAGTGTGTTATTTGTGCAGTGCTTTTTTGGCTTCTCAGAATCTGTTTTATTTCTAATAACACACTTAATTTGGCAGACTCTTATTGTCAGCTAGCCAGCCCCTCTATCTCATTAGGGTAGAGACAGGGTTTCTCCATGTTGGTCAGGCTGGTCTCGAACTCCTGACCTGAGGTGATCTGCCTGCCTCAGCCTCCTAAAGTGTTGGGATTATAGGCATGAGCCACCGCACCTGGCCTTATTTAGTTATTTATATTTGAGACAGTGTCTTGTCTGTTACCCAGGCTGGAGTGCAGTGGTGTGATCTTGACTCACTGCAACCTCCGCCTCCCAGCGTAAAGCAATTCTCCTGCCTCAGCCTCCCAAGAAGCTGGGATTACAGGCACTCACCATGGTGCCAGCTAATTTTTATATTTTTAGTAGAGGTGGGGTTTTGCCATGTTGGCCAGGCTGGTCTTGAACTCCTGACCTCTGGTGATTCTTCTGCCTCAGCCTCCCAAAGTGATGGGATTACAGGTGTGAGCCACCATGCCTGGTCCATTTCTGCTTTTTTTTTTTTTTGAAATGGAGTCTTGCTGTGTTGCCCAAGCTGGAGTGCAGTCTTGCGATCTCAGTTCACTGCAGCCTCCACTTCCCAGGTTTAAGCATTTCTCCTGCTTTACTCTTGAGTAGCTGGGAATGCAGGCGTGTGCCACCACGCCTGGCTAATTTTTGTATTTTTACTAGAGATGGGGTTTTGCCATGTTGGCCAGGCTGGTCTCAAACTCCTGACCTCAGGTGATCCACCTGCCTTGGCCTCCCAAAGTGCTGGTATTACAGGTGCAAGCCAGTGCCCCCAACCCATTTCTGCCTTTTAAAGTTCATGTGAGCACTTAATTTGTAACCAGAATCCTACTTGTAAAAGAATCTAAGACATGTAGCTTTTAGCTTTGTAACCTCTATAATGCCGATGGCACAGTGGGGTGGATGCTGAGTGCCTCTTGGACATGTTCCATCTCAGTTGTCTTCACAGCTGGAAGGGGTCAACATTGTTTCAAGGTCGGTAATTGGTTTACTTCTCATTTTTCATAAACTAAAAGTAGAATAAAGGCTATCCCTCTAAAGTTGCTAGCTCACCTGCCCCTCCCTTGCATTCTCACATACCTTCTTGAGTGGAGGGGAATAGGGCATGGGCAGGAATGCTTCGTAACTCAGTCTGTCTGTCTTGTGCCATGTAGCAGCATCAGGATATGCTAATGGGAGGACACTGCCCTTGTGTGCTTCATTACCCGTGCACACTAAAGTCTTACACTTACACACAGGTCAGTGTTCTGGCTCAGACCAACAGGGAGACATTGCAGTTTTCATTGGTTGAACTTTCTTTACTCTTCCCAGTTTTAAAACACAAAATTGAGAGGAACTCTAGAAAAAAGTGTACCATTCTCTTAATAATTGTTCCAGGTAGTTTAAAATTCTGGCTTCTTTTCAAATTCTTAAGTACCTTTTTTTTAAAAAAAAAAAAAAACCTATGGTTTCTCATTCAAATTGTCAACTGTTTGTGAGTTTTGGTTTTTGGTTTTCTGTGTCTGTATTTATGTGTATGAAATACAGATTGAGGCCGGGCACAGTGGCTCATGCCTGTAACCCAGCACTTTGGGAGGCCAAGGCGAGTGAATTATCTGAGGTCAGGAGTTTAAGACCAGCCTGACCAACATGGTAAAACCCCATGTCTACTAAAAATACAAAAATTAGCCAGGCATGGTGGCGCATGCCTGTAATCCCAGCTACTCTGGAGGCTGAGGCAGGAGAATCACTTGAACCTGGGAGGTGGAGGTTGTAGTGAGTCGAGATCATGCCACTTCACTCCAGTGCAGCAGACAAGAGCCAAACTCCACCTCAAAAAAAAAAAAAAAAAAGAATATAGACTGAGTATCTCTTACCCAAAATGCTTGAGACCAGAAGTGTTTTAGATTTGGGTTTCTTTTTTAGGATTTGTGAATATTTGTACTCTACTTAGCAGTTAAGCATCCCAAATCCAAAAATCTCAAATCTGAAATGCTCCACCGAGTACCTCCTTTCAGTGTCTTGTTGGTGCTCAAAAAGTTTCGATTTTGGAGCATTTGGATTTCAGATTTGGGATGCTTGACCTGTAATTTCAGATTTACATAAAAGCAGAAATAATACACAGAGCTCCTTATATCTTTCACCCATAATCTCCAGTTGTTGGCCGTTCTGAACCATTGGGGAATAATTTGCAGATACAACTTTCCATTGTGTCTCAGTTGTTCAGTGTATATTTTCTAAGTACAAGGATATATATTCATACATATTTATATCATAACCATCATGTTTAAACATTTTAAAAATGGGGATTTGTGGCCGGGCATGGTATCTCACACTGGTAGTCCCAGCACTTTGGGAGGCCAAGTTGGGCAGATCACGAGGTCAGGAGATCGAGACCATCCTGGCCAACGTGGTGAAACCCCGTCTCTACTAAAATACAAAAAAAAAAAAAAGTTAGCCAGCATGGTGTCGCACGCCTGTAGTCCCAGGTACTCAGGAGGCTGAGGCAGGGGAATCGCTTGAATCTGGGCAGCAGAGGATGCTGTGAGCGGAGATTGTGCCACCGCACTCCTGCCTGGGCGACAGAGCAAGACTCCGTCTCAAAAAAAAAAAAAAATGAGGATTTGTGTTGAATTGTTTTTCCTTTTGAAAAAATTACAGATGAACTTAATGCAATAGCTATCACTTAAAATCTGATAATGTAGTAGTAGTTTTCTTTTCTTTCATTTATCAAGTGTTCAGTGAATGCTTACTGTGCTTACTATGTAACAGCACAGTTAACAGCCCTGGGGGAAATCAATGAATGAGATAAGATTTGTGCTCTCTCTGGGCACCGTAGCTAACGCCTATAATCCTAGCACTTTGCAAGGCCAAAGCGGGCAGATCTCCTGAGGTCAGGAGTCTGAGACCATCCTGACCAACATGCAGAAACCCCGACTACTAAAAATACAAAATTAGCTGAGTGTGGTGGCACATGCCTGTAATCCCAGCTCCTCTGGAGGCTGAGGCAGGAGAATCACTTGAACCCAGGGGGCAGAGGTTGCAGCAAGCCAAGATTGCACCATTGCACTCTGGCCTGGGTAACAAGAGGAAGACTCTGTCTCAAAAAAAAAATTGTGCTCTCCCGAGCTTACACGCCATAAAGAAGGAAATAAACAGAACACCAGATGATGATAAGTTTTTGCTGAGAATTAAAATGAAGTGATGAAGTAGTGGGAATGTCAGGTGGCTACTTTTGGTGGGGTGGTTAGGAAAAGCATCTCTGGGAGCTTTTTAAACTCAGACCTGAATGAAAAAGAATGAGCCAGCAACAGAAACATTATGTTAACTCATATGGTAGTTCAAGATGCTTTATCTGCTCAAATGTATTATTTTTGGTAACTTTCAACAATAATAAGGGTCTATAAACCAACACTCATTCACATAATAGCCACCAGTGAATCTTTTTGTATGATAGGTTTTTTGTTTCTTTTTTGAAACAGTCTTGCTCTGTCGCCCAGGCTGGAGTGCAGTGGTGCAATCTTGGCTCACCACAACCTCTCCTCCCCAGTTCAAGTGATTGTCCTGCCTCAGTCTCCCGAGTAACTGGGATTACAGGTGCTCACCACCATGCCCACCTAATTTTTGTATTTTTAGTAGAGATGATGTTTCACCATGTTGGCCAGGCTGGTGTCAAACTCCTGACCTCAAGCAATCCACCTACCTCAGTCTCCTAAACTGTTGGGATTACAGGTGTGAGCCACTGTGCCCAGCCATGATAACTTATTTTATGGTGAAAATACCTATCTCTTAATTTGTCTGATAAATTTAAATTTTATGTCTAGGTTTCCTAGGATCAGCACTTCTATATTTTAAAGTAATATATATCAGACTAACTGCTCTCACATTCTTTTCATGCCCATGACTATTTTGATTTGTGGAACAATGTGTTTTCCACATGAATAGTTTTTCTTATGGTGTATTTATTCTTTAGTTTAGTTTTGTTTTTTGTTTTTTGATTTTTTTTTTCTTATTTCAATTTTTTCTTTTTTTTAAGAGACGGAGTTTCACCATGTGGGCCAGGCTGGTCTCGAACTCCTGACCTTGTGATCCATCCGCCTCGGCCTCCCAAAGTGCTGGGATTACAGGCGTGAGCCACCGCACCCGGCCCTGTTTTTTGATTTTTTGTTTTGAGATGGAGTTTTACTCTGTCTCTCAGGCTGGATTGCAGTGGCCCGATCTCGGCTCATTGCACCTCCAGGGTTCAAGCAATTCTCCTGCCTCAGCCTCCCAAGTAGCTGGGAGTACAGGCGCCTACCACCACACCCGGCTAATTTTTGTGTTTTTAATAGAGACGAGGTTTCACCATGTTGACCAGGCTGGTCTCGATCTCCTGACCTTGTGATCTGCCCACCTCAGCCTCCCAAAGTGTTGGGATTACAGGCATGAGCCACTATGCCCGGCCTGTTAAGTTTTGTTTTTAAAATGTACATTCACTTTTGAATGTTTCAGACAGCAGCAGCAGCAGCAGCAGCAGGGGGACCCATCAGGACAGAGTTCACATGCATGTGAAAGGCCAACCACCAGAGCAGGAGCTCCTGGGAGTGATCTAGGTAAGGCCTGCTCACCATTCATCATGTTTGTTACCTTCACACTTTATCTGACCACAGGCTTCCTGTGATTTTTGCTTTATATTATTCTTTTCCCCCTCTTTAATCATATTAAGACTCTTAAATAAATTTGTAATCTACTAAATTTCCCTAGATTAAGGAGCAGTTACTATAAAAAAAAAAGTTACAGATGTGGTGGCTCCCACCTGTAATCCCAGCACGTTGGGAAACCAAGGCAGGAGGAATGCTAGAACATTTAATGAACACTTCAACATAATAATATCAACTTCACAGTGATTTGTGCAGGCTCCAAAAATTCCTTAGAAATCATGAGTACTAGTAGGTGAAAAAGAAATACATTCTACCACCTGGAAAATGAAAAACACTCAAGTTTAATCTAAATATACTCAGCTATATTCACAATGGGGAGTGCAGAGTTAGTTTCCAGGTCTTGGTTTAAATATGTCTTAAACTTTGGCCAGTTAGTAATAGAAGTTGAATGAAAACGTAACTGTATCCGACAAAGAAATTGTAAGCAGAATATATAAAGAACTCTTAACTGAACAATAAGAAAACCACTCAATAAAAGGATGAAGGATTTGAAAAGATATTTCACCAAATAAGATACAGGGATGACAAATAGGCACATGAAAAGACTCTCGGCATCACTAGTCACTGGGAAATGCTCAATGAAACCACAATGAAATACCACGGCACCCCGTAAGTGTGGCTTAATGAAGAAATAAAACTGACAATACCAAGTATTGGCAAGGATCCAAGCAGCTGGGACTCATACACTGTTAATGGGAATGTAAAAATGTACAGCTTTGGAAAACAGTTTGGCATTTTTTTATAAACTTAAATGTATGCTTAACCATGTGATCCAGCAATCCCAATCATGCATATATAACCAAGAGAAAAGAAGACGTAGGTTCACATAAAAACTTACATCAAATGCTTATAGCTGGCTGGATGTGGTGGTGCACACCTGTAATCCCTGCACTTTGGGGAGGCCATTGCAGGTGGACCACCTGAGGTCAGGAGTTTGAGACCAGCCTGGCCAACATGCTGAAACCCCACCTCTGCTAAAAATATAAAAATCTGCTGGGTGTGGTGGTGGGCACCTGTAATCCCAGCTACTTCGGAGGCTGAGGCAGGAGAATCACTTGAACTCAGGAGGCGGAGGTTCCAGTGAGCCGAGATTACGCCATTGCACTCTAACCTGGGCAACAAGAGTGAAACAGTCTTCCAAAAAAAAAAAGCTTATAGCAGCTTTATTCATAATTGCCAAAAATTACAAACTGCCTAAATGTAGACCTTCATTTGGTTAATAGATGCACAAACTGTGGTATATCCAAATAATTAAATACTAAACGAGATGAACTTGTACTTTTTCCTATTCCTCTTGTTATGTACAGCCAAAACAACTGAACATTTGTATAAAACAAGCTGAATGTCAAAGGCAGAGGGCAGACAGATTGGCTGGGGACCTTGGAACCAGAGGAGCAGCGTGGTGGGGAGTGGCCTGGATTTTCTTTTTGCCTAATTTATCCTGGACTTGGTGCTGGAGAAGCCATGGGCTCAGACCAAGAGAAAACCCCCTGAAAAGCCTGCTCTCTAGCCAAAAGAGGCAGCCTAGCAAGACAAACACTTTTAGATAATAAGCACTCTAGTCAAATACCGCAGAATAAACTGGCCCCTTCACCCCTGTCAGGAAAGGCCAAGTGGGAGCCAAGATACGTACCCCAATCTGGAAGTCATGAGGTACACTTCTCCCCTTCCCCAGCCAAGGTGGTATCAGAGAAAGCTGAGTGTGGAGCTGGGGTTTTCATTGTCTCCAGAAGGTGATAGCACTCCTTTCCCACGGTGTCAGTGGTCACAGGAATCCTGAACTTCTACCCAATAATACATAGGCATCTCTCTGGCTCCTATGTGGATGATGCCAGAAAAGAAGCCTAGTAGAGAATCCAGACTGTTGCTGACACCCAACAATAGCAAGCACACCTCCACAATATCCGTGGAGGCCACAGGGGGATCAGTAACAAGGCACTCCTCTCTCTCCCAGTCAGTTATAGATCAGCAGAGGACTAGGGGGCTACAATTCCCATGTGTGTTTAGCAGTAAGCCCCATAACCACCACTCCTTGTCATCACAGGCCTTGAAGAAACCTAGACTTCCACCTCCCTCTGGCCGTGGCAAGGTGGCACTCCCTTTTCCCTGCTGGCAGTGCTGTATCAGAGGAGGCTTGCCAAATTGGAAGATGAAAATAAGATTCACGGTCCCATAACATAATGCCCTAAATTTTCAAGATTCGATTGAAAATCACTAAGCCAGGGCACAATAGCTCACGCCTGTAATCCCAGCACTTTGGGAGGCCAAGGTGTGTGGATCACTTGAGGTCAGGAGTTCAAGACCAGCCTGGCCAACATGGTGAAACCCCATCTCTACTAAAAATAGAAAAATCAGCCAGGTGTGGTGCTGTGCGCCTGTAATCCCAGCTAATGGGAAGGCTGAGGCAGGAGAATCACTGGAACCTGGGAGGCGGAGGTTGCAGTGAGCCACGATTGCGCTGCTGTACTCAAGCCTGGGCAACAGAGCAAGACTCCATCTCAAGAAAAGAAAATCACTTATGAACCAGAAAAATCTCAACTTGAATGAGAAAAGACAGTCAATAGACACACCTAGATGACACTGATGTTACAACTATCTGGTAAGGGTTTTTTATGTAGCCATCATAAAAATGCTTCAGTGAACAATTACAGTGAGCACACTTGAAACAAATGAAAAAATAGAATGCCTTAGCAAAGAAATAGAAGATACAAAGAAGACCCCCATGACATTTTAGAATTGGAAAATAGTAGTAATTGAAGTTTCAGGAATTTTTAAGTCCTCTCTCAGTGGAATGGAGAGGACAGAGGAAAGAAACCTCTGTCTTCAGTGAGCTTGAAGACAGAAAAACAGAAATTACCTATTCTGAGCAACAGAGAGAAAATAGACTAGAAAATTGAATAGAGCCTTAGAGACCTGTGGCGATATAACAAAAGATTTGAATTTGTGTCATGGAGTCCCAGAAGGAGATGAGAAAGAGGGTGTGGCTGAAAAAGTACTGGAGGAAGAAGTCATGGCTGAAAATTTCCCAAATTTGGCAAAAGTCAGAAACCTACAGATTGAAACAGCTCAGTGAAGCTCAAATACGATAAACCCAAAGAAATTCACATAGACTCATCATAGGCAGATTTCTGAACACTGAAGATAAAGAATGAAGATCTTGAAATGTCTAAGAAATGATCTTACCTACAGCAATTTAAATGACAGCCAGATTTTCCATCAGAAATCATAAAGGCCAGAAGGAAGAGGTACATATAACATTTTTTCTAGCGCTGAAAGAAAAAAACTCTAGGCCAGGTGCAGTGGCTCACACCTGTAATCCCAACACTTTGGAAGGCCAAGGCGTGCAGATCACCTGAGGTCAGGAGTTCGAGACCAGCCTGGCCAACATAATGAAACCCCGTCTCTACTGAAAATACAAAAATTAGCTGGGTGTGATGGTGCGTGCCTGTAATCCCAGCTACTTGGGAGGCTGAGGCAGGAGGATCACTTGAGCCTGGGAGTCGAAGTTTCCACAGTGAGGTGAGATTGCGGCACTGCACTCCAGCCTAGGTGGATGCGTGAGCCCCCATCTCAAAAAAAAAAAAAAAAAAAGAGAAAAAATTACCCAGACGTGGTGGTGGTGGTGGGCGCCTATAGTCCCAGCTACTTGGGAGGCTGAGGCAAGTGAATCGCTTGAACCCAGGAGGTGGAGGTTGCAGTGAGCCAAGATCATGCTTGGCTGCAGCCTGGGTGACACTGCACTGCAGCCTGGGTGACAGAGCGAGACTCTGTCTCAACAAAAAAAAGAAACCTAAGGAAACAACTCTAAACCCAGATTTATATATCCAGTGAAATATCCTTCCGGATTGAAGGGGAAATTAACAATTTGTCTCCAGTAGATCTACCCTAAGGGAATGGCTAAAGGAATTTCTCTAAAAAGAAATGTCAAGAAATTTTGGAACATCGGGAAGGAAGAAAGAACAATAAAAAGAGTAAAATTGGGGTAAACACAATAGGTTTCCCCCTTCTTTTGAATTTTCTAAATTGTGTGATGGTTGAAGCAAGAAATTATAGCACTGATTTGGTTTTCAGTATATATACAGGAAATATTTAAGGCAATTATATTACAAATAAAAGAGAGCCAAGGAGTATAAAGGGAGGTAAGCTTTCTATATTTCATTTGAACTGATGCAGCCACTTTGGAAAATAATTTTTTTTTCTTTTTTTTTAATATAGAGACAGGGTTTCACCATGTTGGCCAGGATGGTCTTGATCTCTTGACCTCGTGATCCACCCGCCTTGGCCTCCCAAAGTGCTGGGATTACAGGCGGGAACCACTGCGCCCGGCTGGAAAATAATTTGACTATTTGTTTAAAAACTGAACATAACCCTGACCATATGACATAGCATGTATACTCCTGGACATTTATCCCAGAAAAATAATAAATTTTTTATTTTTTATTTTTTTTTTAGTATTACACTCCCGGAGTGCTATCATATTAGTATTTAGGGAGGGAGGCCAAGGCAGGCAGATTGCTTGAGCCCAGGAGTTCAAGACTAGCCTGGGCAAAATTTCTATTTTTAGCTGGGCACAGTGGTTCATGCCTGTAATACCAGCATTTAGGGAGGCCAAGGTAGGTAGAATGCTTGAGCCCAGGAGTTCAAGACCAGCCTGGGCAATACTGCATACTCAGAAAAACACATTTAGAAAACTATTTTAAATGTTCTTAATTGCTGAATGCCTCTGGCTAATATTTGGAAGAGCATTATTTAGTCCTATAACTGACGCATTGTTCCACTCATGCAATTGCCCAGGCTGGTCTCGAACTCCTGGGCTCAAGCAGTCTGCCTGCCTCGGCCTCCCTAAGTGCTAGTATTACAGACGTGAGCCACTGTGCCCAGCCAAAAATATAAATTTATATTCTCACAAAAACATATATACAAATGTTTATAGCAGCTTTATTGGTCATAATCAAAAACTGGAAACAACCAACATGTCCTCAGTGAAACAAACTGTAGTACATCCATAGGAGTACTCTACTCTCAGGATGAAAGAGAAACCAGCTATTGGCACATGCAGCACCATGGCTGGATCTCAGGGACATTATGCTGAGTGCAAAAAAGCCTCAAAGGGTCTTATACTGTATGATTCTATTTGTTCAAATTCTAAAAATGACAGATGTATAGAGATAGAGAACACATATTAGTGGTTGCCACCAGTTAGAGAAAGTGAGTGAAAGAGGTAGGTGTGAATATAAATCAATAGGAGGGAGATCTTTGTGGTATTATAACACTTCTGTGTCTTGATTGTGGTGGTCGTGGTGGTTACGTGAATACACGTGTGATAAAATGCCATGTAGAACTACATACAACATGTGCCAAATGTCAATATCTGGGTTTTAGTTTGAAATTTAGTTACATAAGATGTGACTATTGGGTGAAATTGGGCAAAAGGGTACATGAAACCTCTCTGAAACATCTTTGCAAATTCCTTTGAATTGACAATTATTTCAAAATAGAAAGTTGAGTTTTTGTAAATACATGAATTGTTGATATACACAACAAATCTCAAATGCATTATGCTAAGTGAAAGGAGCCATATTCGAAAGGCTTCATACCTACTGATGCCTTTTATATGGCAGGCAGGAAAAGATAAAATGGTTGGACAGAGAATATATACGGTGGCTATCTGGGATTAGGGATTGGGGATTGACCACAAAGGGGCAGCATAAGGGAATTTTCTGGGGCAATGGAATGGTTGTGTATCTTTATGGTGCATTTGTCAAAATTTATACAACTATAAAAGCGAATTTTGCTTTATATGAATTAAATTAAAAAAAGAAACGTGTGCTTAAATAGAAATACATTTTCTAAGAGCTTACCGTTTGATGAATTTCCGGAAATTTTAAGGAAATGTGTGTTTTCTTTCCCAACAGGTGATGCCGTAAGTGAAGAAGACATGCTTCAGGCAGCTGTGACCATGTCTTTAGAAACTGTCAGAAATGATTTGAAAACAGAAGGAAAAAAATAATATCTTTAAAAAACAATTTAGATATTCATACTTTGCAACATTATCCTGTGTGATTACAGCATAGGGTCCATTTTGGTATGTGTCAAAAAGATGAGGAAATAAGACTTTCAGTGGTTTGCAAACAAAATGATGGGAAAGTGGAACAATGCGTCAGTTGTAGGACTAAATAATGATCTTCCAAATATTAGCCAAAGAGGCATTCAGCAATTAAAGACATTTAAAATGTTTTCTGAATGTTTCTTTTTCTTTTTTGAGTGTGCAATATCTAACGTGTCTAAAATTAGGGCTTTTTTTTCTTGGATCTTTTTGTAGACCAGCTAATAAGCTCTTGCCTCAGGCTTTTTCCATATAGTTTGTTTTCTTTTTCTCTCTTGTAGATAATTTGGCTCACATCACCTAATAGTCACTTCCATTTCTCATTAACCAAATTAATCTTTCAGGAAAGTATCTCTAGTCTCTGTTGATCAAAGTAATGGTTCCAGAAGGATGAATGGTTCTCCCTTCAACTGTGTATCGTGTGCTCGAGTGTTTTCTTGTGTTATTTTCTCTGAGCACAACTTTCCTGCTACCTGGCTTTCATTATTTTCCCACAACTCTTTTGAAAGATGGTAATCTTTTCTGAGGTTTAGACATTTTGTTTGTTTGCTTTGTATTTTTAAATTTTGTATAGATAGGGGTTTCACCATTTTGGTCAGGCTGGTCTTGAATTCCTGACCTGAGGCGTTCCACCTGCCTCAGCCTCCCAAAGTGCTGGGATTACAGGCATGAGCCACTGCATCTGGCCAGGGTTTAGCATTTTAAGCCCTATGTTGGGATCATTCTTTATGACTGGTGCATTCCTTAAGTCTGAAATCAGCTCTGCACAAGTACTTGAGAATAAATGAGCATTTTTTAAAATGTGTGAGCATGTGCTTTCCGAGATGCTTTATGAATGTCTTTTCACTTGTGTCAAAACCTTACAGCTTCGTTGCAACCCCTTCTTCCTGCGCCTTATTTCTTTTCTTCTCCAATTGAGAAAACTAGGAGAAGCATAGTATGCAGGCAAGTTTCCTTCTGTTAGAAGACTGAACATATGTACCCACCATGAATGTATGATACGTGAAATTTGGCCTTCAATTTTAATAGCAGTTTTATTTTATTTTTTCTCTTATGACTGGAGCTTTCTGTTCTCTTTATGATTGAGTCATGGAATATAGTGTCTGCTTCACATCTTTTAGTAGGTATAGCTTGTCAAAGATGGTGATCTGGAACATGAAAATAATTTACTAATGAAAATATGTTTAAATTTATACTGTGATTTGACACTTGCATCAAGTTTAGCTAGCTTAAGAACTGTAAAACTCACAGTACTTAGTGGGTCTGTAAATAAGAAAGTCCATAGTTTTGATATTTTCTTTAAGTGAAATGTACAGAGAGTTTCTTGATGGGTCAATAGAATGGTATGATTTTGGTGAAAACCATGTTTCTCTGAAGTTGATGTTTTCGTTTTTGTGTTCCCCATCACTCATTCTCTATCCCCTTTGGAAGCTCTTTTGAATGCTGAATTGTTCGTAAGCTAATATCCAAGAAGAAATTTCAGCTGACAACTTAGAAAATTAAAGTATGGTGTTACTACCCTACTGGTGTGTGGCTGCACACATTTTATCAGGGAAGCCTTTTTGATTTAGGATTTATTGCTAACTGAAAAGAGAAGAAAAAATATCTTTTATTTATTATTATGAAATAGCTTTTTCTTGGATAGAACAGATTTTTTAAGTCATTATTTTGTGCCAATCAGAGTTTTCTGAACTTTCCCTTAGACAAAAGGATAGTTTTATTTTAAAATCAAAAGTTTTCCGTTAATAGTTGAAAATGTTTCAGAAGAATTATAAAACTTTAAAACTGCAAGGGATGTTGGAGTTTAGTACTACTCCCTCAAGATTTAAAAAGCTAAATATTTTTAAGACTGAACATTTATGTAATTATTACCAGTGTGTTTATCTTGTTTTCCATGGATATTTGTTCATTACTTTTTCCATTGAAAAGTTACATTAAACTTTATACACTTGAATTGACGAGCTACCTAATACAAAAATGAGAAAACTAATATGCATTTTAAAGTTCGAGTTTGTAAAGTTCATATATTATATACCCTAAAGCACTTAAGAAAGTACGGCGTGTTTGACTTTTAGTTACGAGACAGTTTTGTTTTGTTTTTTGTTTGTTTGGTTTTTTTTTTTTTTGAGATGGACTCTTGCTCTGTCACCCAGGCTGGAGTGCAGTGGTGCAATCTCGGCTCACTGCAGCCTCCACCTCCCGGGTTCAAGCGATTCTCCTGCCTCAGCCTCCAGAGTAGCTGGAATTACAGGCGCCCACCACTACGCCCAGCTGATTTTTGTATTTTTAGTAGAGACAGGGTTTTACCATGTTGGCTAGGCTGGTCTCGAACCTGACCTCAGGTTATCTGCCTGCCTTGGCCTCCCAAAGTGCTGGGCTTATAGGCGTGAGCCACTGTGCCCGGCCAACTAGAGAGTTTTTAAAGCAGAGCTGAGCACACACTGGATATGTGTGAATGTGTTTGTGTAGTTTGTTGTGAAATTGTTATATTTAGCCGGCAGATCCAGAATCACTAGTGAACTGCCATCTTGGTGGGATTGGCTTACATTTAATTGAATGTTTAGATTCCATTTCTTAATTGATTGGCCAGTATGAAAAGATGCCAGTGCAAATAACTGTAGTATCAAAAAAGCTAAAAGTTAAGCAAAGCTATAGTTTATACATCAGGTACTGCCATTTACTGTAAACCACGTACAAGAAAGTCAGGAACAACTAAATTCACAAGAACTGTCCTGCTAAGAACTGTATTAAAGATTTCCATTCTGTTTTACTAATTGGGAACATCTTAATGTTTAATATTTAAACTATTGGTATCATTTTTCTAATGTATAATTTGTATTGCTGGGATCAAGTGTGTACAGTGGTGATGCTAGTAGAAGTTTAAATAAGCCTTGGAAATACCACTTTCATATTTTTAGATGTCATGGATTTAATGAGTAATTTATGTTTTTAAGATTCAGAATAGTTAACCTCTGATCTAAAATCATCAATGTATGTTTTTTACAGTAATCAACATATGAATATTTCAGTAATATAAACTGTTTGCAAAGGTTCCTGCAGGTAAACTATACTTAAACTCTTAGATCTTGGCCAAATAATTTACAATTCACAGAATGTTTTATTTAAAGAGGTGCTTTTTTTTTTCGGTCAGTAAAACTTGATTTTTCTTAAGGCTTTATTCATGATGCCAAAGTTAATGAGGAAAAAACTCTCAAAACTGGTTGAGTATCATTGTAGACAAAATTACCAGTAGTCCATATTGTTTAATATTAAGTTGAATAAAATAAATTTTATTCCAGTCAGAGCCTAAGTCACGTTTTGAATGTCTGAATTTTTGATACTATTTTAAAAATCATGCTAGTGCCGGCTGGGCGTGGTGGCTCACACCTGTAATCCCACACTTTGGGAGGCAGAGGCAGGTGGATGATGAGGTCAGGAGTTCAAGACCAGCCTGGCCAAGATGGTGAAATCCCATCTCTACTAAAAACTACAAAAATTAGCTGGGTGAGGTGGCCAGCACCTGTAGTCCCAACTGCTTCAGAGGCTGAGGCAGGAGAATTGCTTGAACTCGGGCAGCAGAGGTTCCAGTAAGCCGAGATCGCACCACTGCACTCCAGCCTGGGTGACCAAGTGAGACTCCATCTCAAAAAAAAAAAAAAAAAAAAAAACTACTGCCAAGAGCTACTAAATTATTAAAATCAGCCCATTGGACTTGTACAAATAAAAAATCGATTCAGCCAGGCGCGGTGGCTCACACCTGTAATCCCAGCACTTTGGGAGGCTGTGGCAGGCAGATCCTTTGAGGCCAGGAGTTTGAGACCAGTCTGGGCAACATGGTGAAACCTCATCTCTACTAAAAATACAAAAATTAGGCATGGTGACACACACTTGTAATCCCAGCTACTCAGGAGGCTGAGAATTGCTTGAACCCAGGAGGTGGAGGTTGCAGTGAGCCAAAATCGTGCAGTTGTACTCCAGCCTGGGCAACAAGAACAAGACTCTGTCTTAAAAAAACAACACACACACAAACTTTACCTGGAATTGAAGAGGACTCTGGCCACTATCTTCTTTTCTTTAATTTTCTTTTTTTTTTTTTTTGAGACAGAGTCTAGCTCTGTCGCCCAGGCTGGAGTGCAGTGGCGCGATCTCAGCTCACTGCAACCTCCAACTCCCGAGATCAAGCAATTCTCTTGCCTCAGCTTCCGGAGTAGCTGGGATTACAGATGCCGCCATTACACCCAGCTAATTTTTGTATTTTTAGTAGAGACGGAGATTTCACCATGTGAGTCAGGCTGGTCTCAAACTCCTGACCTCAGGTGATCCACCCGCCTCAGCCTCCGAAAGTGCAATCACTCCCAAAGTGATTATAGTTGTGAGCCACTGCACCCAACCTCGGGCCACTATTTTCAAAGTGAATTGTTTGCTGTATCAAGGCCTTAACAAGTATGGACATACATATGTGACCCTAATTAGGAAATACCAGATTGGATTAACTAATCATATTGGCAATGTAAATAACTCTATTTTTCATATTCAAAGTAAAAAATTCTTTTAATCTTGGTCCCTTTATAACCAGCATCTTTTTGCTTTAAAAAAACGAGCGACTTTGTATTAAACATAATAAAAATATTTTTGTTCTAGTCTGCTTTCATGAATGAAGATGATTGACATGGTTGGTATATTCTAGAATTTTGATTTTGTTTTTTAATTTGAAGAAAACTTTTGCTATTTTAATTTTTTCCAAAATGGTCTTGCATTGTAAGAATTAATGCTAATAACCTAACTTCTAAAT
Organism: Cheracebus regulus; assembly: GCA_963574635.1. NCBI lineage: Eukaryota > Metazoa > Chordata > Mammalia > Primates > Pitheciidae > Cheracebus > Cheracebus regulus. Next base: position 39,214 of record CAUYQU010032199.1, read on the forward strand.
TTATGGTAATTGGCATGTTTAATAGCATATCAAAAAACATTTTATTTTAAGCCTGTGGATTCATAGACATAGCAATGGGAAACATTAGTGAAATATACCTGGATATTGCTGATGCATTTAGGAAGCTCTCAGTTGTCTCTTGCATAGTTTAAGGAATGTTTTCTGAATTTTTTTAATGCCTTTTTTTTTTTAAAAGAGGAAAACCTACCTTTTAAATATTATTATCTAATTTCTACAACACTGGGATATTAGGAATAACTTTTTAAAAATTACTGTTCTGTATAAGTAAAATGTTTGAAATTCAAGTACAAAAAATATCTGAAACAAAAGCATTGTTGTTTGGCCATGATAAAAGTGCACTGTGGCAGTGCCGCTTGCTCAGGACCCAGCCCTGCAGCCCTTCTGTGTGTGCTCCCTCGTTAACTTCATTTGCTGTTATTACACACACAGGCCTTCCTGTCTGGTCCTTAGAAAAGCCGGGCTTCCAAAGCACTGTTGAACGCTGAGGATTCTGTTGTTAATGTGGATGTTCAATGAGTTGTATTTTAAATATCAAAGATTATTAAATAAAGATAATGTTTGCTTTTCTATTTCCTTTTGAATTTGTGTTTACTTTTAATTCATAGCTTGGCTCTTCAAAGTATGATTTGGGTTGGGCTCAATGGCTTGCACCTGAAACTCCAGCTACCCAGGAGGCAGAAGCAAGAGGATTGCTTGAGCCCAGGAGTTCAAGACTGCAGTGAGTTATGATCTTGCCACTGAATTCTAGCCTGCGTGACAAAGCAGGAAAAAAGTATGGATGGAGGACCAGCAGCATCTGTATCACCTGTGAGTTTTTCAGAAATGCAGTTTCAGGCCACACTCAGACCTACTGAATCAGAACTTGCACACTTTTTTTTTTTTTTTTGAGACGGGGTTTCACTATGTTGGTCAGATTGGTCTTGAACTCCTGACCTCAGGTAATCCACCTGCCTCGGCCTCCCAAAGTGCTGGGATTACAGGCATGAGCCACCGCGCCTGGCCTCAGAACTTGCACTTTTTACAAGATCCCCAGGAGACTAAAGTGTAGAGTGAAGCTTGAGAATCACCATTTTATGGATTGTTCTTAACCAGCTGTCCTGATGAATATGAATAACGCAGGCCAACACAGTCCATAGATAATCTGTTCCAGTTTACTGCTGCCAAAAGGTCCATTATTATTGGATCCCCAGTCTTTAGCAAGAGAATCTAGGAATTCCAAATTTTCATTTGCAATCTGATTTTTAAATGTTTGCTCAATTGGCTTGCCGCCGGTGGCTCACGCCTTTAATCTCAGCACTTTGAGAGGCCAAGGCAGAAGGATCGCTTGAGCCTATGAGTTCAAGACCAGCCTAGGCAACATAGGGAACCCCCCCCCCATCTCTATTAAAAAAAATACAGAATCCTGCCTTTAAAAAATAATAAATGTTTGCTCAATTGATTTTTTTTTTTTCTTTTTTTTTTTTTAAGGCTGGTCAAGTGAAGCAGTGGGAGTGGAGAAGGTGCTCAATTGATTTTTAACCCTTAGGGCCAAACAAAACATTAGTAGCAATTTTTACGAGTGCTGCTTTTCTTCATTTTATCCAACTCTGGACACCAGAATCCAAATGTAATAATTGGAATTCACCTAGACTGACTGAGGAATATATTGTCCTCAAATTTTATGAGGGTTGTCTATTCATTTTAGCTTTAATTAGGATTGGGCACAAGTTTTGAAACATGATGTTACAGGACAGGGGTCCCGATCCAGACCCCAAGAGAGGGTTCTTGGATCTTGCGCAAGAAATAATTCAGGGCAAGTCCATAAATTGAAAGCCAGTTTTTTAAGAAAGTAGAGGCCGGGTGCGGTGGCTCACGCCTGTAATCCTAGCACTTTGGGAGGCCAAGGTGGGTGGATCACCTGAGGTCAGGAGTTCAAGACCAGCCTGGCCATCATGGTGAAACCCCATCTTTATAAAAAAATAAAATAAAATAAAATAAAATAAAAAAAAGTAGAGAAAAGAATGGCTACTCCATAGGCAGAGCAGCCCCAAGGGCTGCTGGTTGCCCATTTTTATGGTTCTTTCTTTTTCTTTTTGAGACAGTCTCGCTCGGTCGCCAGGCTAGAATGCAGTGGCATGATCTCAGCTCACAGCAACCTCTGCCTCTCAGGTTCAAGTGATTCTCCTGGCTCAGCCTCCCGAGTAGCTGGGACTATAGGCACACACCACTATGCCCAGCTAATTTTTGTATTTTTAGTGGAGACAGGATTTCACCATGTTGCCCAGGATGGTCTCGATCTCTTGATCTCATGATTTGCCTGCCTTGGCCTCCCAAAGTGTTGGGATTACAGGCATGAGTCACCATGCCCAGCCAGTTATTTCTTGATGATATGCTAAACAAGGGGCGGATTATTCATGCCTCCCCTTTTTAGACCATTTAGGGTAACTTCCTGACATTGCCATGGCATTTGTAAATTGTCATGGTGCTAATGGCAGTGTAGCACTGAGAAGGACTAGAGGTCACTCTCATCGACATCTTGGCTTTGGTGGGTTTTAGCCCGCCTCTTTACTGCAATTTGTTTTATCAGGATGGTCTTTATGACCTGTATCTTGTGCAGACCTTCTATCTCATCCTATGACTTAGAATGCCTTAACCATCTAGGATCCACGCTGGTCAGCCTGGTCTCAAACACCTAATCTCAGGTGATCTGCCTGCCTCAGCCTCCCAAAGTGCTGGGGTTACAGGCGTGAGCCTTTGCATCCGGCCGATGTTTTGTTGAAAACAGAAGCACTTTACAATTCTCTTGGGAAGTTTTAGAAAGATTCTGTAGTAACGGGAAATTGTGCAAATTTTAGAAATGGAATCTGTTAACTTCAGGAAGAACAAAAGGTAGAAAATTCAAGGCAATATAATCTTAATATACCATTTGACTCAGCTGCAGTGAATAAGATTTATATAGTCATATAAAGTAAACATTGATTACTTACTTTACCAATAATTTTGGTATCACCATATTGAAAGCCCAGAGGAAGGGAAATAAAGGCATGGGGAAATACAAGAGTGCTAAATCTTTTATTTTTCCATAATGGAAAGTTGGTAATGTCTAAATAATAAGAAAATGGCAATCATAAGCCTAATGCTTAGAAAGTCAGAGAAATATCAGACTAAATTTTAACATCTACTTTAAAATTGAGTTTTTGCTTTTAGTTGCATAAATAAATTCATTTTGATGGTTTTCTCAGGACAGATGAACTGGCTGGGTGTAGTGGTTCATGCCTGTAATCCTAGCAGTTTGGGAGGCCAAGGTGGATGGATCACTCGAGGTCAGGAGTTTGAGACCAGCCTGGCCAACACGATAAAACTGTCTCCACTAAAAAAAATACAAAAAATTAGCTGGGCTTGGTGGCACCCGCTTGTAATCCCAGTGACTCAGAAGGCTGAGGCAGGAAAATTGACTACACTCCAGCCGGGCGACAGAGCGAGACTCCATCTCAAACAAACAGATGAACTATTTTCCCCTGAGGAATATTGATGATCCCACTCCTTGAGAAATGGAAGCTAGCTTGCAGCTGATAGTTATTTTTTGTCTTTTTTTCCTGTTCTATCCATTGAGGTTTCAAAAATCCTAGGTTCAGAATTTCAGCTGGGCAGCTTCAATCGCACCACCTATAGCCACTGAGGTTCACGGGCTATGTTTGAGGTGTTGTATTCTATTGTGCTGGGTTGGTTTTGCTGCTTATTGAGTGATGAAGAGCAATATATTAGCTACAGAGATATCAAAAATTTCCAACATATGCAAAAGCAAAAGACTAGTTTAATGAACCCTTATGTACCCATCCCCCAGCTTCAACAATTCTTGTTTCACCTACCCCACCTCTATTTACACACACACACACACACACACACACACACAGGAGCAAAGTCAACTTCCATTATTTTGAAGCACATCCAAGATATCACATCACATTATTTACCAAGATCATCTATCACGTTTCTTGAGTCATAATCTATCTCACAGAAAGAAATCCCCCATGAGAAACTTCTTTTAGGACATAAGTTTTATGTTAATTACTTAAATGATGTAAAGTCATATATTTGCATTTATTTTCTTCATTAATTGCAGAAAAAAGGTTTTGAAAAAGGGTTGTTTTTTATGGCATATGGATTTACAGAAATGGAAATCCAGATAATGTACACCTATATAAAATATTAGCTCAATTTATAATAGCTAATCTTTTCACTGTCATCCAGGAACTGAATTAGGTCTTAAGTTCATGTCCCTCCCCATCCCACTCTGAGTAAAAGCCAGAGTCCTTACAATGGCTTACCAGGCCCTATGTGATCTCCTCACTTGAACACCCTTACTTCTGGGTTCTCATTGCTTGCAAACCATTTCCAGCCAATTGTGTACTAGCCATCCTTGCCTTCCTTCTAATTTTCTAATCTGCCAAGGAGTCTCCTGCCTCAAGATATTTGCATCAGCTGTTTCCTTCTGCCTGGATTGCTCTTTCCCAAATACCTACATGTTTCTTTTTTCTTTTTTCTTTTTTTTTTTTTTTGAGACATAGTCTCACTCTGTTGCCCAGGCTGGAATGCAGTGGTGTGATCTCAGCTCACTGCAACCTCCATCTCCTGGGTTCAAGTGATTCTTCTGCCTCAGCCTCCCAAGTAGCTGGGGTTACAGGCGCCTGCCACCCCACCCCACTAATTTTTGTATTTTTAGTAGAGATGGGGTTTCATCATGTTGGCCAGGCTGGTCTTGAACTCCTGACCTCAGGTGGTCCGCCTACCTTGGCCTCCCAAAATGCTGGGATTACAGATATAAGCCACTGCACCCCAGCAATTTTTTTTTTTTTTTTTTTTTTTTTTTTTTAGTTTCTCATAGAGATGAGGTCTTGGCTATGTTACCCACTGGTCTCCTAGGCTCTGAACTCCTGGGCTCAAGTGATCCTCCCCTCTTGGCCTCTCAGAATGCTGGGATTACAGGCATAAGCAGCCGAGATGTCTGACTCTTGCTTCCTTCAAGTTTCTGTGCAAAGATTACTTTATCAGTGAGGCCTTCCTTGATCACCCTCTACAACATTGCAAGTATCCCCTCTCCACACATCCTTCCTATGTCATCCTCAACCTGCTTTCTTTTCTTTTCTTTTTCTTTTTTTTTGAAAAGGGTCTCTTGCTCTGTTGCCCAGGCTGGAGTGCACTGGCATGATCATGGCTCACTGCAGCCTCAACCTCCCAGGTTCAAGCAATCCTCCCACCTCAGCCTCCTTAGTAGCTGGGACTACAGCTGGGTGCCAATATGCCCAACTAATTTTTGTACTTTTTGGTAGAGATGGGGTTTTGCCATGTTGGCCAGGTTTGTCTCCAACTCCTGAGCTCAAGTGATCCTCCCGCCTCGGCCTTCCAAATTGCTTGGGATTACAGGTGTGAGCCATTGGGTCTGGATTCATCCTGTTTTATTTGTTTCTCCCAACTCTTACCCTGACAGCAGCCATCACCATGTGTCTTAAATTTATTTCATTTTATTTAGTATCTATACCTTCCCAGTAGAATGAAAGCTTCATAAGATGAAGTAATGAATTTTTTTCCTCTTGCTGTATCCTGTTCCCAGAACAATGGTAAGCACATTAACAAGTTGCTTATCATCGGTATGCCACATTTTAAAAAGCTTTGCAAACACTTAAATAGAAGTCACCACGTACCAGGCACTGGTTCAAGTACTTACAAATACTACCTCATTTAATCCTCATACAATCCCATCTGCTAAGCCCTACTATTACATTCTCCACTTTACTTTGAGAAACCAGTGCCCAGAAAGGTTAAGTAACCCATCCAAGGTCAAACAGCTAGTAAGTGACAGACCCAAGCAGTCAGGCCTCGGAGTCTGCACATCTAACCACTGGGCTATGACGTCTCTCACATGAATGCAGGGAAAGCATTTAATAAACACTTCCAGAATGAGATGTAAATTTGATTTTAAGCACAGTCAGATATCCAGGGTGACTCCTGGATGTAAAAAAAATAAAATAATTTCAGCATTCAGGGAGAACTATTGCCCGATGCCATCAGATCCCAAATACTGGAGGCATTCCCAGTGTTCTATTCACAAACTGTGCGATCTGTGGTAGCCCCCCTTGTGAATAAAATCAAAGTGAAAGATGCCAGTATATTTATTGCTATGCTAAAAGAACTGCAGACCAATCACATCCTTTTGAAACCAAAATATGTGTAAGTCTCCCTGGCTAGATGCTGTGTGTCCACGTATCATACACCAATTGCTTGAAAGTCACATGACAACTTTTCTACCTTTAGGGAAGGAAGCAAGCAAGGCAGGACACTGTGTGTTACAGCCACAGTGTGGGCACTTGCATAGCTAGTGCCGCCAATACCATGGGTGCGTTGACACTAAACGGCATTTCTCTATCAAGTTGCCCTGCTGTCCTCTAACGAGTCATTTTGAAAAATAGGTTGTCCGTTTTTCAACTACTTGGGTTAGGGCAGCTTCATGAAAAAAGCTCATCGTCTGTCAAAGAAGGTAGGGTTTCAATTGTCAGCTAGAAAGCCACCAGAGGAGATTTCTCCTATAGAGGGCAACTGTGTTTCCTGCTTGGACACCTGAATTTGCAACCCACCCTTTCTTTCTTTGTGGCCTCAGTTCCTACCATAGTGCCTGTCACGGAGCAGCTAATCGATACAGTGACGCGTGTGAGTTATTTGAAGCCGCTTCCTGCACAGCGGAACGTCCCCGCCAAGTCTCCCGGCTTCGCCGGGTGGGGAGTCCCAATTAAAACACTCGGTTTCAGCCGGGTGTGGTGGCTCACGCCTGTAATCCTAACAATTTGGGAAGCCAAGGCGGGCGGATCATCTGAGGACCAAGCTGGCCAAGATGGTGAAACCCCGTCTTTAAAAAAAAAAAAGAAAAGAAAAAGATAACATGAATAAATTTTAAAAACACTCGGTTTCAACAACACAAGGAGGGTCCGCAGGGTCCCCGGGCTACCCACCAAGGGTCGGCTCTGCTTTGAAATGCAGTTGCAGGAGGCCGAGGAGCGCCGCGATGCCCGGGTTCTCCCGGATATTCCACCCGCTGCCGAAGCCGGCCAGCCGCGCTACCCAACCTTGCGCAGGGCTCCGGCAGCCCTCAGTCCAGCCCTCGGTCGGTCCTCCGCGATCCCAGCCTCCCTTGCGCCAAGGACACGTCCGGCGACGACGCGGGGCCTGTCTACGCCACTGCGGCGCCTTTCTATGATTCGCTGCCGCTTTACGAGTGAGTGTCATGGCGGTCGGCGTCGAGTTGGCAGGAGTAGCCCACGGAACTGGGGAAACTCAGTAGAGCAGAGGAAGAAGTGGCCCAATCTGGACCGTGGGAATTCGTGGGAATGAGCAGAAGGCCCTCCATGGGTGACTGTGTCACTAGAGGCAGGCCCCGGGTAAAATTCCAGGCCAGGCCTCCGCGTTTCTAGGCAGAACCCGGAGCCGGCGTTGCATGAGAACCCCGTTTTGTGTTACCGAATCCTGGGTGTTTTCCACTAGTCTCGCCCAGGCAGGCCTCCAAGGATATTTGGTCGGATCGTTCGACGGCGCTAAACGTTTTTTTGTTTCCGAGCGGACCTGGTCGTTCTCTATAAACTCGCCGCGATGTCGTCCTGGCTTGGGGGCCTCGGCTCCGGATTAGGCCAGTCTCTAGGTCAAGTCGGGGGCAGCCTGGCTTCCCTCACTGGCCAGATTTCAAACTTTACGAAGGATATGCTGATGGAGGGCACGGAGGAAGTGGAAGGTAACAGCTGGAGCGAGGGAGGGGAAGGCTTTTCTAAGACCCTGGGAACGTCCGTTTGGTCCCTGCTTCCATCAGTCAGGAGACGCGGACAGGTCGCAAAGGAATACTCCCTTTTTTCTTCACACACCTCCGCTTGTATCTTCTCAACAGATTTTCTAAGACGAAAGACCACTGGGGGCCAGGGGAGGAGTCCTGGTTCCCTTCCCTTTAAATACTCTGGACATTCAAAGTACAGTAGAGTGAAACTGTTCCTACGTTAAGTTGAGTTTATTTTTGTTTGGCTTATCCACTCCTACCACTTATTTTACCCTCAGTTTGGGGGCTGATCTCATTCTTACCTTCCTGCATTTTGACACAGTTTAAAGAATTGTGTATGTGTTTTCTATTTTTGTAACAGTTGAAATAACTCATAATTTAAACATTTAGTGAGTTTTGCTCTTTTTGTCTTGAGTATGTTTGAAACATGGGCATGTTTTTCTATTTTTATTTTTGCTTATTGTAATGATACATTGTAGCGTTCCAGCTGAGAATGTATTTTTGTATATAATCGCCCATTTCTCCCATATTTTGAAAATAGACTAGGGAAGATAACCCTATTCTAAATTGCACTTAGCAATCTTCACTCATTTTTGAAGTCCTCAATCTTGTTTTACTAATAAATAGTGACCCAGAGTTACATGGTAATCAGTGGCTACATTAATTACTATTTTAATTTCTTGGTATTTCAGTAAGCACTGTTTGGATCAAAACAGTGTTGAAGTTTCAGTCTAAGTCTGCTCCAGGGAGATAATGGGCTGTTTTTTTGGGTGAGAGCTGCTCCTTTGACAATTGTATTTCTTATAAATAAATGTAATAAGTTAGCATTCTGGCTTAGTTTTTTTGATTGCTAATTTAACAGATTCCTCATATTTATTTGGTTAAAATCGGGAAAGATAGTTTGATAGAAAGATAATGCTTATGTTTTGAGTTTCTGTGCGGTCTGTTTAGATGGAAAGAAGAATAGACTGGGGAGCTACCGAAATCCATTTTACCACTCGAGGTTCCCCATGCCATAAAAGTGCATCAGTGAGACAGGTTTGGGGAGGGAAATGAAATGGCTTCTTTATGTGTGGGGGAAAGCATGGGATCTTGAGGGCAGTTAGAAGCTCAGAAGGGTTGGATAACTATGGGAAATGACTAGTCTCTCCTTGCATCCTAGATAGGAGAACATGGTTGGCTGTTCCTTTGACCCTAAGCCAGAGAATATGCATCCCTCAACCTGGATGTCTTCCAGGTTGAAGGTGGAATTCACTTTGTTCTGCCCAAATGTGCTCCTGTTTTCTCAATCTTAATGGCTTCCCTCTCAGCTCAGTTACCTAAAGTGTAAATCTTCCTGTCTTTGTTTTGTGTCTTTTTTCATCACCTACTTCCAGTTGGTCACCAAATCTTGTTTATCCTATGCCAGAATTGTCCTTTCCTTTATTACTCCTTATTCTTTAGATCCCTATAATCTTTCCCAGGGACTATTTCTGTTTCGTGTCCTGTCACCCACTTCTCCCTACTCCAGTCAATTTTCTATTGTATTGTCAGTTACTTTCTAAAAACAAACCTGCTTAAAATTTTTTTGATCTTGTTATGGGATAAAATCCAAACCTCTTGGTTTTGGAAGGCCAAGACCCATTCTGTCTGAGTTTTTTGTTTTATTTTGTTTTTTGAGACGGAGTCTTACTCTGTCACCCAAGCTGAAGTGCAGTGGTGCTGTCTGGGCTCACTGCAATCTTCGACTCCTGGGTTCAAGTGATTCTCCTGCCACAGCCTCCCAAGTAGCTGGGATTACAGGCACGTGCCACCACACCCAGCTAATTTTTATATTTTTAGTAGAGATGGGGTTTCAGCATGTTGGCCAGGCTGGTCTCAAACTCCTGACTTCAGGTGATCCACCTGCTTTGGCCTCCCAAAGTGTTTAGATTACAGGCCTTCAAACGTACCTCTTCTAGTTGCTATACCAATTGCTGTACATGTGCGCATACACATGCTTGCTCATACACAGAGCCTCTGTCGTGGGATTTTGTCAGGTACTTACACAACTTCAAGCCTCTACATGGAAAGCTCTTCTCTGTTTCCTCCTTCACCCAGAAAACAATTTTCCTCTACATCCCTGCTCACCTGTCAGGTACTTAAGTACTTGGTGAACCATTCTGACTCCCATACAAGTTGAGTTAAGTTGAATGTTGGTGATCTGTGTTCTGACAGAACTTTGTGGATGGCTCCCTGACCGCACCTAACATGTTGAGTTATAATTTATCTATTTTCTTGATGCCTAGGGTGGGGACTGAATTTTTTTTCTTCTTACATTACCAATATATGGCATCTTCCTTTTGGCACATAGTAGATGCCCAATAAAAATGGCACAAGTAGGTGATCAGAAATCTGCAAAGTTGCTTAATGCTTTTATTCTTTTCCCTTTTTATTCCAGTGGGACTTGCTTAACACCTAATTTATTGATTTTGTAAATTTTTTAAAATAGGGGTCTGGCCATGTGTGGTGGTTCACACCTATAATCTCAGCACTTTGGGAGGCCAAAGTGGGAGGATAGCTTAAAGCCAGGAGTTGGGGACCAGCCTGGGCAACATAGGGAGATCTCATTTCTACAAAAAGTTTTTAGCTGGGCATGGTGGCATGTGCCTGTAGTCTCACCTACTTGGGAGGCTGAGATGGGAGGTTCCCTTGAGCCCAGGAGTTCAAGGCTTCAGTGAGCTGTGATTGCACCACTGAACTCCAGCCTGGGTGACAGAGACGACCCTGTCTCAGAAAAATAAAAGGAAAGAAGGGTCAGAGTACAGTTCTTTTATTCAATGAACAAGTATTAGTGTTTTGCCTGTGTCAGCAATGAAAAATAAAGCAGTTCCAAAATAGCACTATGGGGACAACTTGAAAGCCATCCATATTTACAATATCAGAAGGTTGCAGTTTCACCTAACACTACTGATTTATTCAAGGTTAGGAGCTTGGGCTTTAAAATTAGATAGACATAGGTTGAAATTCTGCTTTTGTGCATTATAAGCTGTGGGATTTTTGACAAATTATTAGAAATTAACCTCCAAAAAGCAGTTTCCTTATCTATTAAATAGGGATAATCATACCTATTGAGAGATTAAGAGGATTAAATGAAATCATGAGTGTAAAATACCTGGAACTGTGCCTAGCAAATTGTAAACATTAATGAATGGTAAATGTCATATTTGCCCTCATTGACAAAGTCAGAATATTTTTGTCTGCATAATGTCTCCCCTTTGTACTTAAAAAGGCCAAGTTTTTTTTGTTGGAGGAGGTGTGGAGTTTGCATGAACTTGTAAAATCCCTCTCTGAAACAGTTGCTGCTTTTAACAATTACCTTTCAAAATTAGATTATACCTGGTCCTCTTCAGAGTAGCAATTAAACAGTCCTTTCATAGTTTCAAGCAAGATATATAAACAATCACAGATGTAACCTTACATGGTGATTTTCTAAACAAGAGTGTTTGTCACTGTAATTATTGCATGCTGCTTTTGATTTCAACCAAGCTTTTCCAACCTGTGGTCAGCAGGCTGCTTGTGGCCCAGGATGGGCTTTGAATGAGACTCAACACAAATTTGTAAACTCTTTTTTTTATTTATTTTTATTTTTATTTTTTGAGATGGAGTCTTGCTCTGTTGCCCAGGCTGCAGTGCAGTGATGTGATCTCGGTTCACTGCAATCTCCATCTCCCGGGTTCAAGCAATTCTCCAGCCTTAGCCTCCCAAGTAGCTGGGATTACAGACACACACCACTATGCCCGGCTAAACTTTCTTAAAATATTACGAGTTTTTCTGACCAGGCATGGTGGCTCACACCTGTAATCCCAGCACTTGGGAGGCTGAGGCAGGTGGATCACCTGAGGTCAGGAGTTTAAGACCAGCTTGGTTAACATGGTAAAACCTTGTCTTTACTAAAAAAATACAAACATTTTGTATTTTTTACAAAAGTTTTTGTAAAAAAAAATTGTCTTTAGTAAAGACGAGGTTTCACCAGGTGCAGTGGCACAGGCCCGTAGTCCCACCTACTGGGGAGGGTGAGGTGGGGGTTTGCTTGAACCTGGGAGGCAGAAGTTGTAGCGAGCTGAGATTGTGCCACTACGCTCCAGCCTGGGCAGCAGAGTAAGACTCAGTCTTGAAAAAAAAAAAAAGAGATTTTTTGCCGGTTTTTTTTAGGCTCATTAGCAATTAGTGTATTTTATGTATGGCCCAAGACAGTTCTTCTGTTATGGCCCAGGGAAACCAAAAAATTGGATACTCCTAATAAACTGTAGTTCAGAGAAGTTATTTTTATATTAAGATGCTGTAATGAAAAATATACTAGTACCTAGAAAAAAAAAACTAACTCTGGATGGTGATTTTTTTTTTAAGACCGAGTCTTGCTCTGCAGTGGCATCATCTTAGCGCACTGCAGCTTCTGCCTCCCCTGTTCAAGCGATTCTCCTGCCTCAGCCTCCTGAGTAGCTGGATTACAGATTACAGGTGTCTGCCACCACAACTGGCTAGTTTCTTTGTTGTTGTTGTTTTTTTGTATTTTTAGTAGAGACAGGGTTTCCCCATATTGGCCAGGGTGGTCTTGAACTCCTGATCTCAAGTAATCCGCTTGCCTCAGTTTCCCAAAGTGCTGGGATTACAGGTGTGAGCCACCACGCCCGTCCTAGTTCCAACTTCCTTTCTAGCCTCACACATTTCAAGGAAATCACTTCTCTTCTAACTACAAGTAGCCAGAAAAAACAAACAGTAAAATACAAATAAGACAGCTCAGGCACAAAGGGAGGTGGGGGGAAAGTCTCTTGGGTAACTGCCAAACTTTACTCTCATACAATGGGCCCCAGTAAAACAGTGGACCTTAATAGGCACATTCCTTTCCCTTCAGGTGTACTAAAATCCGGAAGCTAAAGCAGACTCAGGGGGTATGCCTGCAGCCCCAGAAAATGTGGAATAAACACACAAACTCTCCCTCCCAGATCAGCATTATAGAAAAACAGAAGCAGCTCAAGCCTTTAATGAACTCTCTCACCCTAAATCCTTAAAAACTCTTAGACTGGAAAAGAGTGTGCCTCTAACCTAACTCAGCCAAATGTCCCTCTCAGGTTTGTTTTCTCAAAAATAAACCTGTCTTAACTGGCAAGCTACCCTACGTGTTTCTCTCCTCTTTCTTTAATTCTTAAAGTTAGAAATAAGGCCTGAATCCACAGTTGAATAAGTTTCATCTAAAATTATAGCAGCATAAGCCCACAGAGAAATAGTTTTAATTTGCAAAACTTAATTTCCCACAACAAAATTTTAATGAACACTTTTTTTTCTTTTGAGACTGAAGTGATAAATTTCTTCTGAATGCTCTTATGTCAGCCTACTATTCTGTGTAAACTCCGTGAAATATATTTTCCTGAAAATACCTGTTTATTCATATGGTATTGATTAAATATTCAACATTTGCTATTTCTTTTGTAGCAGAATTACCCGATTCTAGGACAAAGGAAATTGAAGCCATTCATGTAATCTTGAGATCAGAGGTAAGGAAAATCAAAAACTACTTAAATTTTTCTTTTTTGAAGTCATGAAAGTTACTCAAACATTATTTTGATCCTTTCTTTTTAAATGTACTGCTTTATCACTTTTTCTCTCTTTTTGTTTAAGCTCAGTTGTTTTTTGAGCTTTTATCAACCTTCTGTAGATGAAAAATACATTTACATGTTGTTGCAGTTTGCTATTCTTTAATATTCCCATCTTTTATTTCTGTATGCTATAAGTAGGAAAACTACCCAATTGTAGAAATTAATAGTAGCAATACTTTATCATAATCCAGGCTTTACTGTGTTCTAACAGTGTACTAAATTGCAGTGGTACCTTTAAGTATAATATGAAGAATGCAATTCTGTTTAATCTGGAGATTTTAAATTCCCTAACTAAAGTAATAATAATGTTTGGATACAAAGAAGTTTAGAATATATGAATAGCAGCTGGGTGCAGTGGCTCACGCCTGTAGTCCCAGCACTTTGGGAAGCCAAGGTGGGTGGATCACTTGAGGTCAGGAGTTTGAGACTAGCCTGGCCAACATGGTGAAACCACCTCTCTAACTAAAAATACAAAAAATTAGCTGGGCATGGTGGTGCATACCTGTAATCCCAGCTACTTGGGAGGCTGAGGCAGGAGAATCGCTGGAACCTTGGAGGCGGGGATTGTATTGACCCGAGATCACGCCACTACATTCCAGCCTGAGTGACAGAGCAAAACTCTTTCCAAAAAAAATATATATATATAGGCATAGCAAATTAATTTTACTGTTTTATTTATTATTACTGTATAGTCTGGGCGCAGTGGCTCATGTCTATAATCTTAGCACTTTGGGAGGTGGAGGTGGGAGGATGGCTTGAGTCCAGGAGTTTGAGACTGGTTACAAAAAATAAAGAGAAAAAAATTAGTCAGGTGTGGTGGTGGGTGCCTGTAGTCTCAGCTACTTAGGAGGCTGAGGCGGGAGGATCATCTGATCTTAGGGCCCAGGAAGTCAGGGCTGCAGTGAGTTGTGATAGTGCCACTGTGCTCCAGCCTGGTCGACAGAGTGAGACCCTGTATCAAAAAAAGAAAAAGACACTTTAATGATTTAAATACAGCAAATCCAAATTTTTATTTTTATTTTTTTTCTGGTTTTGAAGGCATAAAGACTCAAAATAAGCAATGTTCTTTGAATCCAGTTAACTGCTTTTTACCTCTTAATTGCACAACCTGGAATATCTTTATCTGGTAATTTTTTTTTTTTTGAGACAGGAGTTTCACTCCTGTTGCCCAGGCTGGAGTGCAGTGGTGCTATCTTGGCTCACTGCAACCTCTGCCTACCCAGTTCAAGCAATTCTCCTGTCTCAGCTTCCCAAGTAGCTGGGATTACAGACACCTGCCACCATGCCCAGGTAATTTTTTGTATTTTTAATAGAGACAGGGTTTCACCATGTTGGCCAGCCTGGTCTTGAACTCCTGACCTCAAGTGATCCACCCACCTCGGCCTCCCAAAGTGCTGGGATTACAGGCATGAGCCACCGCACCCGGCCATCTTGTCAAAATTGATTCCAAATTTCAGTTACTTCCCTAATAGATTTCACGTTATTATTACTTCCAGTTCTTTTTGTTGTTGTTGTTTTGAGACAGGGTCTTGCTTTTTTGCCCAGGCTGTAGTACAGTGACACAATCATAGCTCACTGCAACCTTGAACTTCTGGGCTCAAGCTATCCTTCTACTTCAGCCTCTTGAGTAGCTGGGACGACAGGTCTGCGACACCACACCCAGCTAATTTTTAAAAATTTTTTGTAATAGTCTGGGAATGGTGGGTCAGTCCTGTAATCCCAGCACTTTGGGAGGCTGTGGTGGGCAAATCACTTGAGATTAGGAGTTCAAGACCAGCTTAGCCAACATGGTGAAACCCCATCTCTACTAAAAATACAAAAATTAGTTGGGCATGGTGGTGCGCGGCTGCAATCCCAGCTACTCAGGAGGCTGAGGCGGGAGAATCGCTTGAACCCAGGAGGCGGAGGTTGCAGTGAGCCAAGATTGTACCACTGCACTCTAGCCTGGGCAACAGAGCGAAGACTCCATCTCAAAAAAAAAAAAAAAAAAGGATGATATAATATTTTGGGCGGTCCAGTCAGGAAACTGGTTATTTTCTAGTTCATTCTCCTAGGTGATTTCATAAGTTTTCCATTTCTTATTGTCAATTTTAGAATCATTGCCAATAATTTTTAAATTGATTTTTAAAAATCCCTGTGATAGTAAAAGAACAAAATGTCTTAAGATACAGAAAATATGGGCGGGCACAGTGGCTCACGCCTGTAATCCCAGCACTTTGGGAGGCCAAGGTGGGCGGATCACGAGGTCAGAACATCCAGACCTGACCTGACTAACACGGTGAAACCCTGTCTCTACTAAAAATACAAAAAAAATTAGCTGGGCACAGTGGCACATGCCTATAATTGCAGCTGCTCAAGAGGCTGAGGCAGTAGAATCTCTGGAACCCGGGAGGCAGAGGTTACAGTGAACTGAGATCGTGCCACTGCACTCCAGGCTGGGTGACAGAGCCTGGCTCTTTCTCAAAAAAAAAAAAAAAAAAAGTAATAAAATAAAAAAGATACAGAAAATACAAGTTGACTGTGATCCCATGATTTTTCTTAAATTTATAAAAGGCTTCAGGGTACCCTTATGGTAATTGATAGGTAGAATGTTTTATTCTATTTTGAAAAATATGTAAATTTTCTCTTTGTTGGTAGACCTCTAAGAAAGAATAAAAGAAATAAATATCAAGTTTTACGAATAGTTAGGACTACTTAAAAAAGAAATTAAGTTGATTTTAAAGGACCCTGATGGCATAACCAAGGATTAAGCAGGGTGGAATATTTTAGATAAAGAGTGTCTGT
Source organism: Cheracebus regulus (assembly GCA_963574635.1). Lineage (NCBI taxonomy): Eukaryota > Metazoa > Chordata > Mammalia > Primates > Pitheciidae > Cheracebus > Cheracebus regulus. The sequence continues at coordinate 55,426 of CAUYQU010032199.1, forward strand.
GGACTTCAACAGCAGAAATGTAGTCAGACTTCAGAGGGACTGCAGCTAGAACTGGAGGCCATCAGGAGTCTCTCTCTTTTTATTTGTACTCTCTTCTCTTCTATTTATGCTTATTCTTCTTTCAAACCAGCCCCCTCTGTTCATATTCCACATAATTGAAAATATTATGGCAACTCTCTTCATATTTTATGGGTTCAGCCATATGAAGAGAATTTGTCCTTCATTTGCTCTTTCAGCCTTTCTTTTGCTTTTGAGACAGGGTCTTGCTCCGTTACCCAGGCTGGAGTGCACGTGGTGTGATCATGGCTCCCTGCAGCCGTGACCTCTCAGACTCAAGCAATCTTCCCTCCTCAACCTCCTAAGTAGCTGGGACTATGGGCACAAGCCACTGTGCCCTGCTAATTTTCGTATTTGTATTTTCTGTAGAGACGGTGTCTCCTTATGTTTCCCAGGCTGATCTCGAATTCCTGGGCTGAAGTGATCCTCCGCCTCAGCCTCCCAAAGTGCTGAGATGATAGGCGTGAGCCACTGCACCTGGCCCTTTCTCAACCTTTCTGACTCTCATATGGCTAGGGAGATGAGGGCAGACAACCAAGTAGATACTGACTATATTCAGAATTTTAAGGTTCTTTTTTTTCTGGAGATGGAGTTTCACTCTGTCACTAGACAGGAGTGCAGAGGCGCTATCTTGGCTCACTGCAACCTCCGCCTCCTGGATTCAAGCAATTCTCATGCCTCAGCCTCCTGAGTAGCTGGGATTACAGGCACGCGCCACCACACCCAGCTAATTTTTGTATTTTTAGTAGAGACGAGGTTTCACCATGTTGGCCAAGATCGTCTCCATCTCTTAACCTCGTGATCCGCCCACCTTGGCCTCCCGCAGTGCTGGGATTACAGGTGTGAGCCACCACACCTAGCTGAGTTTTAAGGTTCTAGTTACTAATCAGTGTTAAACAAATAAACAAATAACCTTAGGTAATTTTGTGTGGAAAAAATAACCTGAAGTGAACTTTTATAACCAGTTTTTGACTTATGTATATCGCCCAGTTGTGTATGGTGTTTTTCATATTAACAGTTTACAGAAAATCATGCAAAAGCAGCCAGTAGGATAGAAGATAATCAGCTGTTGTGACCATTAGTCTTGTTTTTCACTGTGAATTCTTTCAGATAATTAAGGTCTATATTAGATTTTTAGGGATGGAGTCCCAAACTAGGATTTGTAGATGTTGCAATTATTCTTTTGATTATTCCATTGGTTTTCTCTGGGAATTTATGTAATCTTCCCTGGATCATTATTTTCAGATCTGTTGGCATCAGAAGTTCCTAGAATCTAAGAAGAAAACAAATGACATCCCCAAAGTGAAAAAGTCTTCACCTTTTAGCAAGAGCTTTTTGTCTCACCATCAGTCTCCTTTTTCTCATTCATTGTTAAACTGTGTTTGTAGGTATATTAGTAGAATGCTTAGTAAATTGTTATCTGCAATGACTTGTAAATTCTTTTCTGTAGAGGGTTTTAGTGTCCGTTTCTCTTGCCCCGTTATGTTCTTATTATTTCATTTAAATAAGGAATGAATAATAGGTTAATATAATTTAATATTTAGGTACATACAACTTGAGTAATTTTTTTTATGTTTTTCAACATCTTAAAAGACTGTGTGTGATGTCTAGGTTCATTGAATTAGGGTATTTTGTGTACTTCTAACTTTTTTCAAACAGTTCCAGTAGTGGTTTTTAAATTTGGAGTTTTCAGAGGTGCTTCAGGGAGCCTGAAAGACAAGCAAACAATGTGAGATTTTAGCCTCCTCCCTATACTTCAACCAGAAAGATTAAAAAAAAAAAAAAAAGTTCTGTTTGGGGAGAAAACAAAAGCTCAAACATGTAATTCATTCATTTACTAGATGTGTATTGACTACTATATGCTAGAACTGGGTATACAAAGATGGGGAAACATTGATTAGTGGCTTTTTTAGCAGAAAATCAATCTGAGCAAAATGTTAATTTTTCCCCATTTGGTTTAGAATTATGCATATTCTATATAAACATGGTCAGCGCATTTTTAACTTTAAAAGCATATTTTAAATTCCAGAGTTCTGTGCGAGACCTGTTGTATTTGACTTTTTTTGAGGGGAAAGCAGTATGGTTTTCATAATGCTGTGCAGATAACTAATTGCATGTTTTACTTGCAGTCTTTTGTTGAAAATACATTTTTTTTCCTAGAATGAAAGACTTAAGAAACTGTGTATTGATCTAGAAGAGAAACATGAAGCATCAGAGCTTCAAATAAAGCAACAATCTACAATCTACCGAAATCAACTTCAACAAAAAGAGGTAAATGTGATCACAGTTACTTCATATGTATTTCACTGTAATGTATTTAGGTATGTTTTTAGAGTTAGAATATAGATCAAGGTATATTCAGATCTATAAAAATAAGGTGATAAATTTAATAATTCACAACTCAGTTTGATATCCCTTATTTAATAAGAACTTTATAAGGTTTTCTATTAAGTTTATGTTATATATTTGTTTACCTTTTTTTTTGTTTTTGAGACAGAGTCTCACTCTGTCGCCCAGGCTGGAGTGCACTGGTGTAATCTCCGTTCACTGCAGGCCTCCAGGGTTCAATTAGGATAGAACAGTAGTTCCTCCTACCCAGGGCTTTACAGTCAAGCCGTTTTTTGCCTCAACTTCCTGAGTAGCTGAGATTACAGGTGCCCACAACCACGCTTGGCTATGTTTTGTATTTTTAGTAGAGATGGGGTTTCACCATGTTGGCCAAGCTGGTTTCGAACTCCTGACCTCAGGTGATCTGCCCGCCTTGGCCTCCCAAAGTGCTAGGATTCCAAGTGTGAGCCACACGCCTGGCTAGTTTACATTATATAAACCAACCTATGTGATGTGTAATTTTTTCTTTCCAAAAGAAGAAGAAAAAGGTTTTGTGTAAAATATCTTTAGGCATCTGTTGCTTATAATTTCTGATTCTATGAAGCCTAATGTTTGTTGTATTGGCAAGTGCTTGATTTTCCATGGAAAAACAGTTTTAAGTATATTATAATCTACTTATAATTGTCTTATAAATGTTTTCGAGTTTTTTTTAGTTTGAAATGGCTGCCTTGGAATTGATTTATCTTTGCTTTACAGTGCTGGTAGTAGATATTATATAGTTTAATGTTATTCTGAATCCTTAAAATACAGTCTGTATCCTCGTGTGTCATGCTGTTACTGAATTCTCTTTAGCATTTAGTATATAAGTGGACCCCAGTAAATGCTTACATTGAATTGAACCATTTCCTGTTTTATTATGCAGATCATTTGGGTGTTTTTCAGTTTTTGACTAAATGTTCATTTTTACCATAACTTTATATTTGGGTTTTAAAAATCTAGGTGCCATGATTTCTGGTTCCTTTTGTGATGTGCTAAGGTGAAAGATAAAAGTATAGCACATTAAAGATATACATAGGCATTGAAAGAAGTAGTGCTTAAATTTTCTTTCTTTTTTTTTTTTTTTGATACAGAGTTTCACTCTTGTTGCCTAGACTGGAGTGCAATGGCACAATCTCAGCTCACCGTAAACTCCACATTGCAGGTTCAAGCGATTCTCCTGCCTCAGCCTCCTGAGTAGCTGGGATTACAGGCATGCAACACCACGCTCAGCTAATTTTGTATTTTTAGTAGAGACAGGGTTTCTCCATGTTGGCCAGGCTGGTCTTGAACTCCGGACCTCAGGTGATCCTCCCACCTCGGCCTCCCAAAGTGCTGAGATTACAGGTGTGAGCCACCACGCCTGGCCCAAAAGTAGTGCTTAAATTTTCAATTTGTTGGGAAGTGATTTTATAAAATACAATAAAAAATGAATTACTACAAAAACAAAATGAATACTAAAAAAAGCAAAGTTGCAAGTTCAAATAATTTTTTTTTCTGAGTTGGAGGGTCGCTCTGTCGCCCAGGTTAGAGTGCAGTGGTGCAGTCTCGGCTCACTGCAACCTGTGTTCCAGGTTCAAGCAGTTCACGTGCCTCAGCCTCCCGAGTAGCTGGGATTACAGGCATGTGCTACCGCACATGGCTAATTTTTATATTTTTTGTAGAGATGGGGTTTTATCACATTGGCCAGGCTGGTCTCAAAATCCTGACCTCAGGTGATCTACCTACCTTGGCCTCCCAAAGTGCTGGGATTACAGGCATTAGCCACTGTACCCGGCTGCAAGTTCAAATTAAAGTTACAAGCCTCCTTTTTTTTTTCTCACAATTCCCCAGCTCTACTAAAAATAGAAAACTTAGCTGGGCATGGTGGCGTGTGCCTGCAATCTCTGCTGCTCAGGAGGCTGAGACAGGAAAGTTGCCTGAACCCAGGAGGTGGAGGTTGCAGTGAGCCTAGATGGTGACACTACACTCCAGTCTGGGCAACAGAGTGAGACTCTGTCTCAAAAAAGAAAAAAAAAAGATTCAACAGATATAAAATTACCACCAAATTGCTTTACAAGTCTTTAAACATTACTCTTCCCATTTCTGTACTTGCTATGGACTGGTAGTGAGCATTCACTGCATTTGTCCGTGGATCACACTTTGAGTAGCAGTGACTTATAAATGTTATGATAGAATAGTATTTCCTCCTACCCAGGGGTTTACAGCTGAATCGTTATGACACTTTAAAAGCATATACATGTTGGCTGAGCATGGTGGCTCACGCCCGTAATCCCAGCACTTTGAGAGGCTGAGGTGGGTGGATCACGAGGTCAGGAGTTCAAGACCAGCCTGGCCAACATGGTGAAACCCTGTCTTTACTTAAAAAATACAAAAATTAGCTGGGCATGGTGGCTCATGCCTGTAATCCCAACTACTTTGGAGGTTGAAGTAGGAGAATTGCTTGAACCGGGACCCGAGAGACAGAAATTGCAGTGAGCCAAGATCACGCCACTGCACTCCAGCCTGAGCTACAGAGCAAGACTCCATTTAAACAAAAAAAAAAGAAAAGAAAAGCATATACATGTTTACACCACCTAGGAGATTGTAACTTAGTGTACTGAGAAGAGGCCCTGGTGCAGGTTGAGCATTCCTACCAAAATATGAAATACTCCAAAATCCAAAACTTTGAGTGCCAGTGCGATGCCACAAGTGGAAAATTCCACACATAAGTACTGAACACAAGCTTTGTTTTATGCTCAAAATTGCTAAAAGCATTTTATAAAATTACTTTCCCATGTCCCTATGGGTATTAAGGTGTATATGAAACATAAATGAATTTTGTGTTTAGACATGGGTCCCATCCCCAAGATATCTCATTATGTTTACGAAAATATTCTCAAATTGGAAAATATCTGAAATGTGAAACCCTTCTAGTGTCAAACATTCAGATAAGGATACTCAGCCTGTACTGATAATTTTCAAAAGCTCCATAGGTGATTCTGATGCTTACCTCACAGTTGAAAATACTGGTGGGGAAAATTTTGGCATTTTATTTTCTACTTAACTATCCATATTAGAGGGCACATTAAGCATTCAGGTTTGGAAATATCTGTTATTAGTTTGTAATTGTATAACTCTACAACTTGATATAAGTATCTTATATAATGATAGCTTTTTAAATATTATAGCTACATTTGAAAAAAAATGTAGATTTTAGTACTTTTTACGAGGATGACAGATATGATTATATGGATCTGCTGCTTCCTGAATCTATCTGCGGCCTTCCTTGTGATGTTCATATTCTCCAAGATGGAATTTATCTCATGCCATTTGTGGGAAAATGAATGAAATTTGTATGCTACCATAAATTTCCATTCGAGAAGGGGCTCCAGTATGAAAAACTTGTTTGTTATGACATATGACATACATGTGTTTAGCTTTTGTCTGCTTGCTTAACTGTATGCATATAGAAATGCTGTTACTTTTTATTTGTTCCAAATTAAAAGCAAATTATTTGTGACACAAATAACTGTAAAATAAATTGTGTTACAAATAAAAAAAAAATACTGTTAACTTTTTGGCTGTCTTCCCAATATCAAATTTTCCTCAGTTGTGGCAGTGTCTTCTGCACTAGTTTGACTGCTTTACAGAAAGCTTATTTCGGTTCTGTGTATATTGTTTGTTTTTGTGTTTTGAATGATCTTTTACTCAGAGTGGATGTGGCATTGTGGTAGGTCCTCTGTTTATAATTTCTTTTGTGCTATGACTTGCCAGCCTTCAGTCAAAACTCTGCTGGTAGTTTCAGAATTTATATACTGTTCTCTTCCTGAATAGGTCAGATTTTCACTTCCTCCTCTTTGCCATAGCTAAAGCTAAGACCTCTTGCAGTATATTATTTCTTTCTAAGATCCATGGGCTAATAACCTTGAGCTCACTATTTTACTGTTATCTTATCTAAAAAGATTGGATTTATAAATCAAAGCATTCTTCCAGCTATGTTGTGCAGACCAGTACAAAGTTACCTCTGATTCATGGTCCATTTTAAGCCCACATCTAGCCGTAATCAGTTACGTAAGACTCTTATAACAGGAGATGTTCTAAGAAAATTTCCAATGCATGGACTGACCAGCTTTCATTTTTCATCATTTAAGATTGGGTAATCACAAACAGAACCCTAAGAAATTGCCTATCCTACCCCATACAGAGAAGATAACAAACCCATGTTGAACTGAGAAATGCATTGTTTTAGTTAACATACGAAATTCTGATATCTCTACTATTTGTGACATTATTTATGCTTTGTGTTTGTGTTTTAAATTAAAATGTTATAGTTAGAATCTTATATAAGATAGAGTCAGTTAATAGAGGACCATCATTGGATAATATTAGACAAATTATTGTATTGTGTCTTTTAATACAAATCTACAAAAGGTTAATATGATTGTTTTAAAGTACCCTTTCTAAAACATGGGTTATAAATATATAGGTAGAAATCAGCCATCTTAAAGCCAGACAGATTGCACTCCAGGATCAGTTGCAGAAACTGCAGTCAGCTGCTCAGTCAGTACCTTCAGGAGCTGGCGGTGTACCAGCCACCACTGCATCGTCTTCATTCACTTATGGGATTAGTCATCATCCTTCAGCTTTCCATGACGATGATATGGACTTTGGTGATATAATTTCATCCCAACAAGAAATAAACCGACTTTCAAATGAAGTTTCAAGACTTGAGTCTGAAGTTGGCCATTGGAGGCATATTGCCCAGGTAGATAAATTTTTTTATGAGTTTTTGAAAACTTTGAGTAAAAATACTGGTGTAATATAAAAAGCTATTATGTAGGGTGTTTGATATCCGAAAGAACCCTGGACTAGGAAATAGAAAACCTGTATTCTAATTCCACCAGTGACTTTCTAAGTGATTTTGGTCATCATCTTTCTCTCCCAGTCTATTTCCCTTTCTGTACATTATTTGGAAAAAAGTTACAAAAAATTAAATTAACAGATCCTTTTTTTAAAAAATTTTAATTTATTTTTTAATTAATTAATTTATTTTTTTAAAAAGATAGGGTTTCACCATGTTGGTCAGGCTGGTCTTGAACTCCCGATCTCAGGTGATCCGCCCGCCCGCCTTGGCCTCCAAAGCGTTTGGATTACAGGCGTGAACCACCACATCCGGCCACAGATCCTTTTTTAAAAAAAAAAAAATATTGTGAGTCCAGGACTCAAGAGAAAAAAAGTTGAGTTGCTGTGGTTGAACCAAGAACCTTCTCTTCTGGATTCCCTGAGACTCCTGTGGTAAAAACACCAGGATTCCGAGGCACCATGTGTGAAACCGCTTGCTTAGATGTTGTTTGAGGTTTCTGCTAGTTCTAGTTACATGCAAAATGAAAATCTGGTCATTTATATTATATAATATGATAAACTGTTTTGTGTTGTTTCTCATGCGTTAGCAAGTAATTCTTTGCTATTTAGGGCTGTAAACTTTCTTCCAAGGATCCCTTTTTTTCTTACATATCAGATTTTATACAGGATGAATATCTCTTACCTGAAATGCTTGCTTTTTTCATAAACATAATGAAATATCTTGAGGATGAGATCCAAGTCTAACCATGGAATTCATTTAAGTTACATATAAAATTTATACCCATAGGTACTTGTGAAGGTAATTTTATACAATATTTTAAGTAATATTCTATAACTTGTTCATGAAACAAAGTTTACATTAAGTATTTGTGTGGAATTTTCCACTTGTGGCATCATGTTGGCAGTCAGATGTTTCAGATTTTGGAGTATTTCAGATTTTGGATTTTTGGATTAGGGATTCTCAACCTGTATGCTATGGAAATTGTCAGGAGGCATTAATACCTGGAATTAACTGGAACATTGTTCATTTGGATTTAATTTCATCATTGTAAGAAAAAAACAAATTACATGAGTAAAAAGATTGTTTTTTGTGTTTTTGTAAATGTAATCTAGTTATGTAAAGGAGAAATCTTCCCAATTAAAATTATCTCTTTCCTTCACAAGTTGCTAGACATTCTCAGTACACAAAATAAGCCTTAGAGAAGATGATCTGTTGGTCCATCTTATCTTCAAAAAGCAGTAGTTCTTAAACTTTGTATGAGTTAACAGATGACCTGGGGAATTTGGCAATATTGTAGATCTTCTGTTATACCTCCAGAGATACCAGTTTGTTAGCCAGTTTTAGGACCGTAAACTGCTTTCAAACAAATAGCTCCAGTGATTCTGATAACCTGAGGAACACATTTTGAGAAACAATGGTCAGGGTAAGATTTCACAGGGAAGAGAATGGTTTTTGGTTTGTTCACTTCAGCATGTCTTGAATGCCTACTCTATGACAGACCTGTACTAGACTACAAAGGTGAAAAAGGCATTATTGGGACCTTTCTGAGGACTTAATTTTCTAGCAAGACATAATAAAAATTAATATTTGTGTTACACTTTACAAGATCCTCCATATGTATTATCTCAATATATTATTATGTTAATAACTATGAGATGTATTTATTACTTCTATTTTATAGATAAGGAAACTGAAACTTAAGTAATACAATCCATTGCCACAGTGATTAAATTATGATTCAAGCACATATGTTTTGACTCTAAATCCTGTATTTTTTCTATTATGCTTTATTCTCTGAGTCCTAGAGTTGCTTTTGGTTCATTAAGATGCTGTGTAGTAATATTAATAAAGATAAATGAACAACATACAGCTTTGAATAAAAAGAATCCAAAAGTTGTTTTATTTATTTGTTAAACCAAAGATTATTCTCTATTGGGTAGAGATCTTCTGGGTAAAATCATTTTTAAAAGATTTTGCCAGGCATGTTGGTTCATGTCTAATCCCAGCACTTTGGGAGGCCAAGGCAGGAGGATTGCTTGAGACCAGGAGCTCGAGACCAGTCTGGGCAACATAGTGAGACATCACCCTCCTAACCCTGCAAAAAAAAAAAAAAAGTAGCTGGACATGGTGGGATGTGCCTGTAGTCCCAGCTACTCGGAGCGCTGAGGTGGGAGGATTGCTTGCGCCCAGGAGGTAGAGGCTGCAGTGAGACATGATCATACCATTGCATTCTAGCCTGAGTGACAGAGAAAGACCCTGTCTCAAAAAAAAAAAAAAAAGAAAGAAAGAAAGAAAATTTCCTTTTAGAAAGCTGCTCAATTATCTTTACCCTTAAATTTTGGCAAGCTAAGTAAAATATTCTATACATTTTTTACCTTAACTTTAGTTATTTTATAAAACTGTTGTCCCCCCAATTAGTTAATAAATTCTTAGACATGATATCTTTTATTTATTGTGTATTATTCCCTACTGGACTAGATTCTTTAAAAGGTGCATGGCATTCTTTAGTCAGAATCTGTGACATGCCCCCCTTTTTAAAAAGTATCTTTTAATGAAGTTTGTTTGTGACTTTCTGTTGACAAGAAAATCAGTAAAATTATTTACTAATTCTCTTTTTCTGATCTAGTCTTCCAAAGCACAAGGAACACATAACTCTGATCAAAGTGAAATATGTAAACTACAAAATATTATTAAGGTAAGTCAAATTGTTGATTGATGATGGCAGTTATACATCTAAATCTGCTTATTAAAAGCATAAGCCTATTATGGTACTCAGAGACCAGATTGTTAATGTTAAAGAAAAAATTAAAAATAAAAGCATAAGCCTAAATTAGTAAAAGTCTCAGTTATAAAAGTCATTATGGCCCGGTGCGGTTGGCTCACACCTGTAATCCAAGCACTTTGGAGGCCAAAGCGGGTGGATCACCTGAGGTCGGGAGCTCAAGACCAGCCTGACCAACATGGTGAAACCCTGTCTTTTTTAATAAAATAATTATTTTTAAAAAGTCAATATCATTATATAGCTCATGATATTTCTTTTTCTTTTAGAGAGAGGGTCTCACTGTGTTGGCAGGCTGGAGTGCAGTGGCATGATCAGGTCACTGCAGCCTCCAACTCCTGGGTTCAGGTGATCCTCCTGCATAAGCTTCCCATGTAGCTGGGACTACAGGCAGGCATGCCACCATGCCTGGCTAATTATTTCTAAATTTTTTGTGTAGATGGGCCTTGCTAATGGTGCCCAGACTGGTCTCAAACTTCTAGTCTCAAGCCTTCCTCCTGCTTCGGCCTCCCAGAACTCTGGAATCCAGACGTGAGCCAACGCGCCTGGCCCAAAAATATTTTTTATCTTCTTTATTATTTATGGCAAATAAAGTATATAAAAATATCTGTCTTTCCAAAATCATTTGGTTTTGAACATTTATTAGGGAGTTTATGTTTCGTAAGTCTCTATACTCTATTCTATCTAGTAAAACTGCCTTTATTAAAATGTAATTGCTGGGTTGCTGAGGTTTCCAGGTTTAGGCTTAAAGGATATGGACAAAATAAAATACTAATATGCATTGGAAATAATTTAGCAGTAGAATTTTGCTAGTTGGTGTCAACTATTTCTTTAAAGAAAAGTCTTAGTTACATGTATTATTGTGGCTGTGAATTAGTTTTAGTGTAAAATTATTGTCAGATATAGAATTTTTAGTTTTGGGTTTATTATTATTATAATACTAGAGTTGATAGAATCCAGATCAGACCTGGGTTTTAAATCTTGGCTGTATTATTTACATGCTATGCTAACTTTGGGCAAGTTAATTCTGTTTTATTATCCATAGAGACCATAATAATGCCTACCTTATAGGATTGTTTTGAGGTTTAAATGTAAAGCTCTTAGCCCAGTGCTGGCATGTAAGTAAGAAGTTAATTTACAGATTAGAATCTTTTTTTTTTTTTCCCCCATAAGAGCATCAACTTTTTCATAGATTAGGATTCTTGGTTACAAGCAACAAAAACTATCTCTGGACAAGTAAAGCAAAAGAGGATTTACTGGAAGAACCCAGAGTAGTCTCTGTGCAGGATTGAAGGAGGAGCTGAGCATCTGGGCCTCAGGTTGGATAGGAGTGGAAAGAGGGTTAGGAATCTGGGTGGCGGAACCCAATGGACAGACTCTTAAGAATTCCCTTTTCCTGATGCTTCCTGTCAAACCAATTTCCCTGGTTGACAGACTCAGCTGAAGATCCAGGTTCCAAGGAGAGACACAGTGGGCTCAATGTGGGTAGGAAGGCACCAAAATTGATAGTTTGGGAGTCCCAATAAGATTGGTAAAAGGAAAGGCTGAGTGAGACAATAGGGAGTGGTAGTGGAACAGCAGGTACAGATTAGCCAGAGGGGTGACACCGGTGTTGGTAGAATGTGTTATTAGGAAAAGGAGAGGTTCATGGTCACAGATATTAAGGAAAATGCATTTTTACTCATCTTTTGTTTCAGCCTTTTCTTGCTGATGTTCCCTCATTAGAAGTAGAAAAACTGTTTTTAAGACGTAAGAAAGGAAAGGGTGAGGTTGTTCAGAATTGTCCTAATTTTGAGTCTGTGTTGCAATTCTTTTCAGCCTTAACATATTCTGATAATTATTTTTAATAATGCAGACTTTTGGACAATGGTTAAATATATAGCTTACTTAAATTTATTGATTATAAATTTGAATAACTTTGTTTTCATTTTTTAAGGAATTAAAACAGAACCGAAGTCAGGAAATTGATGACCATCAACATGAAATGTCAGTACTGCAGAATGCACACCAACAGAAATTGACAGAAATAAGTCGACGACATCGGGAAGAATTAAGTGACTATGAAGAACGAATTGAAGAACTTGAAAATCTGTTACAACAAGGTTATTGGTTTTATTTCTTTATTATTTATTATTATTTCTTTTTAGATGGAATCTCCCTCTCATGCCCAGGTTGGAGTGCAATGGCACAATCTCTGCTCACTTCAACCTCCACCCACCAGGTTCAAGCAATTCTCCTGCGTTAGCCTCCTGAGTACTTGGGATTACAGGCACCCACCACCATGTCCAGCTATTTTTTGTATCTTTAGTAGAAATAGGGTTTTGCCATGTTGGCCAGGCTGGTCTCGAACTCCTGACCTCAGGTGGTCCACTCGCCTCAGTCTCCTAAAGTGCTAGGATTATAGGGGTGAACCCCTATGCCTAGCTGGTTGTTAGTTTTATTAATTTAGCATACTAGATGACATAATTAAATGGTAGGCCTAGCACTCTAAGACCAGGACAGTGCTGTCAACTTGCATTGAGTTATAATAAATGAGTAGATGACTAGTTCTGCTTATCTGCCAGAAATTTGCAATGACATCTCTACTTTCAAGATTCTGTGGCCAGGAGTGGCAGCTTATGGCTGTAATCCCAGCCCTTTGGGAGGCCAAGGCGTGTGGATCACTTGAGACCAGGAATTTGAGACCAGCCTGGCCAACATGGTGAAACTCCATCTCTACTAAAAATACAAAAATTAGTCAGACATGGTGGTGTTTGCTTGTGGTCCCAGCTACTCAGGAGGCTAAGGTGGGAGGAACACTTGAACCCAAGAGGCAGAGGTTACAGTGAGCTGAGATGGCACCAGTGCCCTCCAGCCAGGACAGCAGAGTGAAACTCCGTCTCAAAAAAAATAATAATTTGTGAAAACTGGAAATGTCCTTTTTGCCTTTGTGGTAAATAATTATAATTTACAGATTTGTTTGCATTGTTTGGTGATGATAATTTGGTAATAAATGATTAGAGATATTTTTGCTTTCTTTCAAATTTGGATACATAGGTCCTTATGTAGTTGATTCAGATATTTTCCCCTAACTTATTTATTTTAAAATACTCTAGTTTATTACAGTAACTTAACTTTGAAGGTCTCCAAATTCTGAACTGTCTTAAATCTCTTGGTGTATATCGCAAGCAAGAGCAAGTGCCAAGTTCTTGGTACTTGACATTTGACGTCCTTGTTTTGTGTTTATGTTCTAGGTGGCTCTGGAGTTACAGAAACTGATCACTCTAAAATCTATGAGATGCAAAAAACTATTCAAGTTCTACAAACAGAAAAAGTGGAGTCTACCAAAAGAATTGAAGAACTTGAGGATAAAATAAAAGATATAAATAAAAAATTATCTTCTGCAGAAAATGACAGAGATATTTTGAGGAGAGAACAAGAACAGCTAAATGTGGAAAAGAGACAAATAATGGAAGAATGTGAAAACTTGAAATTGGAATGTTGTAAATTGCAGCCTTCTTCCATGAAGCAAAGTGATACTGTGACAGAAAGGGAAAGACTTGTTGCACAGAGTATATCAGTGGAAGAAGTATTCAGACTACAACAAGCACTGTCTGGTATACAGTCTTTGTAACTTCTTTCAGATTGTTGTTTCATTGCATAGTAGTTGTTTTTAGAGACAAATGCTTCATGAACTGAATACTTTGTGGAAATGGCATATTCCTGGAAATGACTGCCTGTTATTTGGGTAGAATTGTATGGAGTAAGAGTTAATAGATTGCAAATAGGACTTTGCTATTAAAAAGGATTACGTATTGCTATACTTTCTGTAACTCATCACAGCCCACACCTTCCAGTTAGGGAATACAGCCTTTCTTCTTCAAAGTCACTTGTTACCTTTTTGAAATGGTCTATATCCAAGCAAAGCCCTGAGTGCTTAGAGCCATAGATCATTCACCATTTTCTATGCTCATGATGATACTTAGTTACTATACCAGTATTCTGTGTTACAAAAAATAAGTACTAAATGAAATAGGCCAAACATCAGTAAATAAAATATATTTTAAAGTAATTGTACTCATGTTTTAAAAAACAAGTTTACTTATTTAAAAATAAATTTACTTATGTAAGAATAATACATTTATTTATCATATTGGGTGATCCAGATGAGTTTATTTGCTTAGAAAACAAACCCACTGCCTTAGTCTTTCCCCTTTTTTCCATTTCCATTGCCACAGAATTACTTCAGGCAATCATAATGGCTTTTTGCCTCTCTTAACTATGGCACTTCTCTGAATGTAGCAGAATAGCATAGTGGGTAAGGACATGACTGGGTTAGAATCTAACTCTGTCACTAATTAGCTGACCTTGGACAGGTGAACATCTCTATGCGTTGGTTATTTCATCTATAGGCTTGGGATAATAATGGTATCTTCCTTGTAGTTTTAGTAATGAGGATTATATGAGTTACTGTCTGCCGCTCTTTAAGATAGTGTCTAGCTAGTAGTGAGTGTTGAAGAGTTAGCTTTTAAAATTCTCTTTTCTCTAAGATTCCTTCAATCTAGTTTTTTTTCTTCTGCAGCCAGAATAATTTGTCAGAAATGCAAAGCAGGTATCTCTCCTGCTTTTAGTACTTTGTAGCTCCCTGTGAACTTCGGGATGATGTTTAAACTTCTTAGTTAGACATGATAATGTCTCTCATGATCTGGTTCCTGCCTACTCTTCAGAAGCTTTTCCCATGCTCCTGACATTCTAAGCTTGAGCCATGTTGAATTTCTATAGCTCCTTAAACCAGCAATGTCGCCTCCTTGCTCTGTCACTCTTGGCATTTTCTGCTTTCTCTGTGGAGTGTCTCGATGGCTCTTTTAGCTGACTCTCAGTGTATTGATTCAGTGCAGGTATTATTTCCACCGAGAGATACCTAGCACTGCTACTTCCTGGCCCCATTTGCTCCTCCTCGTCTGGATTAGGTGTTTGCCTTGTTCTCATAGCACCTCGTGCTTGCTGTATTATACTATGTTGTAATCCTCTGCTTACTAGTTTTTTTTCCTCTCTGAATTGTAAGCTCTTTGATAACAAGGGCTGTTTTTCCAGCTTTTTATCTAGCACCTGGCCTCATAGTAAATACTAAATGTTTCCTAAGTGAATGTCGAATCAGTGATTTCAACTGTGTTTTTTTGTGTACCTCTTCTATTGATGGATCTATCTATAATATCAGATTGGTTTTTTTAATCAGCATTCATGTCTAAATCACTTCAGATAATTAAGGGATTATGGTATTGTGGTGGTATAAATATACATTATTACTTATAAATTGTTTTCCTCCAATCTTAAACCATATAGTATTTCCTGCTTCTCAAAGTAATCAATTCATTTTGAAACGTAGTTGTCGTTAGCGTTTTTATCAAGGCAATAACTTATGACTCATCCACAATACAGTTTTAATTCTTATACTTATCCACAGAATTGTATTTTAATGTGGTTTCTAACTGGCATTTACATTATGATTTATTTGATACAGATAAAAACAGAAATACAAAATTACAAATATGTGTTTCACTCAGAACAGTTACTGCTTGCCAGTGGTGCTTAGAGATACAGTTTGTTTTAATTGGGTTGCATTTTTGAGTTTAATATTGAAGGTAATAAGTTACTCTAAATAATTTTAATTTCAAGTTCATTTGCTGTTTTTACAGATGCTGAAAATGAAATAATGAGATTGAGTAGTTTAAACCAGGTAAATTAATTTTGACAAACGTTATGTGAAGAGACAGTGGAAGCAGATCCTATACCAAAGTGAGAAATGCATATTAATTTTCCTTAAGAGATTTAGAGAGTTGTTTTTCTAATAATTAGAAGTTACTTTGTAAATATATTTTTTCAAGCATGATAAGGAAATCTATAAGAGTGTTGAAAATGAATGGTTGGCTTCATTTATTTTAGATACTCTTTTAAGTGTTGCATTCTTATAATTATTACATATCATTAAAGAGATACTGAATAGAAACACACAGTTGTATAGATTGCTTGCTTTTTTGCAAACTGGAAATTTCTTGTTACCTGAAAACACTGCTTTTAATATTTTTGTAGGATAACAGTCTTGCTGAAGACAATCTGAAACTTAAAATGCATATCGAAGTTTTAGAAAAAGAGAAGTCATTACTGGGTCAAGAAAAGGTGGGTGCTGTAAAAATGGGGCAGAATTAAAATGGTTTGTGTTACAGTCCACAGCCAAGGGCCAGTTGATATCCAAATGGAATGTTTAGTAATTGAGCTCAAGTCCTGAGAATAGAGCTGATCTCATTGATGCTTGTCAGGCTAGGTTGAAGTACCCGGGCAAAGTTCAGAGTGTAAGTGGCTGGCTTTGAGTTTATATTTAGCAATAAGCTAGTAGGCACACAGAAACAAACAGAAAAGACAGATGGAGGTCCTGTTTTGGTTTTTGATGATGTCCTGACAGCAGGAGCATACACAGGTAGGTCAGGAGGTCTGGAGTGGCATGCTATAATAACTGTATATACTGCTATGTGCTTCAGAATGTGTTCATTGAGTAGACAGTACTTTCTTGGTGGTGAGGGGTACAGAGCAACAGTTTCAGTGGTAGAAAGAAGGTTTTTTGTTTTGTTTTGTTTTTGAGATGGAGTTTCACTCTTATTGCCCAGGCTGGAGTGCAATGGCGCGATCTTGGCTCACTGCAACCTCTGCCTCCTGGGTTCAAGCGATTCTCCAGCTTCAGCCTCTCAAGTAGCTAGGATTACAGGTGCTCGCCACCACACCTGGCTAATTTTGTATTTTTAGTAGAGATGGGGTTTCTTCATTTTGGTCAGGCTGGTCTCAAACTCCCAACATAGGTGATCCGCCTGCCTTCACTTCCCAAAGTGCTGGGATTACAGGCCTGAGCCACCACACTCAGTGAAATAAGGTCTTTATAGGGGTACAGAGTGACCATTTCAGTGGTAGAAAGAAGGTCTTTATTATATATGTTCATAGCAAAGAAGAAATAAGATTCTGAAAGGGAAAGGTATTTAGAAATAGTTTGATGTTTGTATCACTTTGGGGAAATTTCTTGGCTAAGGCAGGTGCTTAAATATAGCACAGTTATAAGGTAGTATTATTAAGTTTAAGGCCAGTGTCTTAATTTAAATTCTTAATTTTAAAAACTGGTGCATATTTTCTGATATATGTGTTCAGAAAACATACATACTGAAAACCTTCAGACAGTATAGTGGAGTATCTTTCGCACCTTTATGGCTTGGCCTCTTTCCCAGGGGCAGTCTCTGTTACCAATTTCTAGTGTTTTTTTTTGCAGACTCTGTCTATGCATTTATGATTGTATATATCAATAGCATTAAAAAATACAAATGTTTGCATATTATAAATACCCTTTTTACATACCATATTTCCAACATCTTTCCACATTGGTATATATGTAGTGTTTCTCAAAGGGACTGCTATCGGCATTTAAGCAGGAAAATTCTTACTTGTGTGCACTACCCTGTGTATTGTGGGATTCTTGCTGCCACTCTTTCTCCCCACTACATGCCAGCAGTATCTCCCAGTCATTTAAAAAATTACTATATTATACATATTTCTCTTTCCTATCTCTGTTCCCATCGTATTCTGCTCTTTACCTGACTGACCTAGTAGTTTGTAGTTTACAGACCTCTATGCACTTATCTGATAGGGCCTATAACCTTTTCATGATGTGTTTGGTTTCTGTAGGTAGTCCTGATTGCTCTTCCTCCTTTCTTTTGATTTTAAGTAGTCCATTGTAACTCTTCCTTGAATTGTGTCTGTTTATTGATTAAGAATACCAAGTATCTATGAGGGCAGAGTGTGGTGTTTTCCACTGTAATTGCAGCACTTAGGGAGGCCAAGGTGGGATGATTGCTTGAGGCTAGGAGTTTGATACCAACCTGGGCAACAGTGAGATACCATCTCTACAAAAAAAAAAAAAAAAAAAACTAAATAAATTTTTTTAAAAGTCCCTATGAGGCTGTGAGCTTTTAAGATCCACCTAAAGAAAATGTTTTTGGTTCTCCTAATTTGAACAGATAACTTTAGAAAGACTTAAGAGAATGTCATTTTCATCTCTCAGCTATAATTAGAATAAATTTTTGAATTAGAAAGAAATAAAAATTGTGATACAGATGGTTTACTATATAGCTTTTATTGGGTCTCTTTTGGTTTTTTCAACCAACTCTCCATAGCAGTGTTGAGTTTCTATTATAAGGTATATATTAGGGTGTTTATTTGAAGGAATTTGAGATTGTTATTTTTTTTAATTTTACTTTTTAGAGAGACAGAGTCTTGCTGTGTTGCCCAGGTTAGAGTGCTGTGGCTGATCATAGCGTGATTATAGTGCCCTACAGCCTTGAACTCCTTGACTCAAGTAATCCTTCTGCCTCAGCCACCTAAGTAGCCTCCTGGGACTATAGGTACATGTCATCACACCTGGTTCAAGACATTTCTTTAAAGTAGATTCCATATAGGTTTGATTTTTTTAAATCTGTCAATGAAAGAAGACTTTAATATATAATTTTTTACAAACATAACTAAAGACTGAAATAATGTTGAAGCATAGATAACTGCCCCACTTCTGAGATTTTGGAGAAAGCATTAAATTCCAAGTAGTAGACTATAAAATGTATATATACTATCTTTAGGAATGTCAGGTGTGACAGGGTAATCTAGTCTGTGCTCAGAAAGTGAAGGAAGGTGGGTTGTTTCTTGGGTCAAGAAAAAGTTCCATATTGTGACAGAAGCATAAGTAATAAGGGAAATTAGTAAGAGAAAAGAAACCTTTTTTAATTAGAGAGGCTAAACTTTTGGGTGAAGGAGTGTTGCTTTTTTATGTTTTTATTTAGTTTGTGGCTGTTGATGACTAGATGTTAGAGAATGGAAGTGAGGAAGGCAGAAAGACCTGGGGCCATTTTGAAAAGTATGTTTGTATGGTAGGTGGGGCCAGGGGATGGATAAAGGGAAGCCACAGTGGAGCAGGAGAGGAGAGGCTTTCAAATGGGAACTTTTTTTTGTAAAGAAGTTGGCACTAGAGGACAAATTTATAGTCATTACATCTTGTCTAGGGTTATAGAAATGTTTTGCTTGAAGCTACAAGAAAAATTGCGCATGAATGAAGGATGTGGTTTGTTGAATTTCACATGCCATTATTGAGGTATTGTTCAATACTATTTCCAATATAGAGCACTTAAAATAGATTCCCAAGTTTTGTTTCTATGTATGTTTTTAGTCTTTTGGTGTCTCCAATTGAAAGTATGTGTTGCTTTTTCCCCTTTATCACTTCAGGAAGATCTACAGATAGCACTTTTAAAATTGAACAACGAATATGAAGTAATAAAAAGTACAGCTACAAGAGACATAAGTTTGGATTCAGAATTACATGACTTAAGACTTCATTTGGAGGCAAAGGAACAAGAACTCAATCAGATTATTAGTGAAAAAGAAATACTGATAGCTGAGATAGAAGAATTGGACAGACAAAATCAAGAAGCTACAAAGGTAACACTATTAAATACAGTGAGGCAGCACATTCTGTTAAGTAGTTAGTAACTTAAACACTGGACTGACATGCAGAAATGGGTGTGATTTAATTAATGGTTTAGTTCATAGATCTTGACAAACCTCTTTGGTAAAGTGCTAGGTAGTAAATATTGTTGGTCTTGTAGGCCATATAGTCTCAGTCTGCTGAACTCTATTGCTGTCATATCAACAAATGAGTGTGACCATGTTTCAATAAAATTTTATTTACAAAACAGGCAGCATCTCTGAGTTGGCTCATGGCTGTACTTCATTGACTCCTGCTCTGGTGTAGAGAGAAAAATGAACAACATATGCTATTTACCATCTTTGGTTTTAAATTATTATCCCTCTAATGCTGGGGCTGGGAACAGTGACTCACGCCTGTAAACCCAGCACTTTAGGAGGCCGAGGCAGGTGGATCACCTGAGGTCAGGAGTTCGAGACCAGCCTGACCAACATGGAGAAACCCCGTCTCTACTAAAAATACAAAATTAGCCAGGCGTGGTGGCACATGCCTATAATCCCAGCTACTTGGGAGGCTGAGGCAGGAGAATCGCTTGAACCTGGGAAGTGGAGGTTGCAGTGAGCCTAGACTGGGCCACTGCACTCCAGCCTGGGCAACAAGAACAAAACTCCATCTCAAAAAAGAAAAAAGAAAAGATAGATTTGCTGTAAAATAATAGTAAGTACTTTTGTAGTGGGTGTTTTGATAGAAAAACAATGTTTTTAAGAAGGATTAGAAATATCTGAGGATTATTCTTAGGTGTGAGATTTTATAAAATTTTTGTTAAGTACTAAAATGAGAAAATGTTGTAAAGTCACCATGCAAATTTTTCTTTCAGCACATGATTTTGATAAAAGATCAGCTATCAAAACAACAAAATGAAGGAGAGAACATCATCAGTAAACTGAAACAAGATCTAAATGACGAAAAAAAGAGAGTTCATCAACTTGAAGATGATAAAATGGATATTACTAAAGAGTTAGATGTACAGAAAGAGAAGTTAATTCAAAGTGAAGTGGTGCTAAATGATTTGCATGTAACTAAGCAGAAACTTGAGGACAAAGTAGAAAGTTTAATAGATCAGCTAAATGAGTCACAAAAAGGTAATGGAAACATCCAGAAGGAGAATTTGGAACTTAAGGAGCATATTAGACAAAATGAGGATGAGCTTTCTAGAATAAGGAATGAGTTAATTCAGTCTCTAAATCAAGACTTTAGTAGTAATTTTAAGGATAATTTACTTAAAGAAAGAGAAGCTGAAGTTACACACTTAAAGCAAAGTCTTTCAGAATTAGAACAGCTCAATGAAAATTTAAAGAAAGTTGTTTTTGATGTCAAAATGGAAAACGAAAAGTTAGTTTTAGCATATGAAGATTTGATGCATCAGTTGGAAGAATCTATTTCTGATAACAAGCAGCTTTCTCTGGAAAAAAACACTATTGTAGAGACTCTAAAAATGGAAAAAGGAGAGATAGAAGCAGAATTGTGTCGGGCTAAAAAGAGGCTGTTGGAAGAAGCAAACAAGTATGAGAAAACCATTGAAGAACTGTCAAATGCACGTAATTTGAATGCCTCTGCCTTACAGGTGGAACATGAGTGTTTAATTAAACTCAATCAAAAGAAAGACATTGAAATAGCAGAACTCAAAAAGAATATTGAACGAATGGATACTGATCACAAAGAAACTAAGGACATTTTATCATCTAGTTTAGAAGAGCAGAAGCAGTTGACACAACTTATAAATGAGAAAGAAATTTTTATTGAAAACCTTAAAGAAAGAAGTTCAAAGCTCCAGGAGGAATTGGATAAATATTCCCAGGCCTTAAGAAAAAATGAAATTTTAAGACAGACCATAGAGGAAAAGGACAGAAGTCTTGGATCCATGAAAGAAGAAAATAATCATCTGCAAGAAGAACTGGAACGACTTAGGGAACAGCAGAGTCGAACTGCACCTGTGGCTGATCCTAAGACCCTTGATAGTGTTACTGAACTAGAATCTGAAGTATCTCAACTGAACATGATCAAGGATCATCTTGAAGAGGAAATTAAACATCATCAAAAGATAATTGAAGATCAAAACCAGAGTAAGACGCAACTACTTCAGTCTTTACAGGAGCAGAAGAAGGAAATGGATGAGTTCAGACACCAGCATGAGCAAATGAACGCCACTCATACCCAGCTCTTTTTAGAGAAAGATGAGGAAATTAAGAGTTTGCAAAAAACAATCGAGCAGATCAAAACCCAGTTTCATGAAGAAAGACAGGACATTCAAACAGATAACTCTGATATTTTTCAAGAAACAAAAGTTCAGAGCCTTAATATAGAAAATGGAAGTGAAAAGCATGATTTATCTAAAGCTGAAACGGAAAGATTAGTGAAAGGAATAAAAGAGCGAGAACTGGAGATTAAACTTCTAAATGAAAAGAATATATCTTTAACTAAACAGATTGATCAGTTGTCCAAAGATGAAGTTGGTAAACTCACTCAGATTATTCAGCAGAAAGATTTGGAGATACAAGCTCTTCATGCTAGAATTTCTTCAGCTTCCTATACTCAAGATGTTGTTTACCTTCAACAGCAACTGCAGGCCTATGCTATAGAAAGAGACAAGGTATTCGCTGTTTTGAATGAGAAGACTAGGGAAAATAGCCATCTAAAAACAGAATATCACAAAATGATGGATATAGTTGCTGCCAAAGAAGCAGCTCTCATCAAACTGCAAGATGAAAATAAAAAATTGTCCACTAGATTTGAAAGTAGTGGCCAAGATATGTTTAGAGAAACTATTCAGAATTTATCACGTATCATTCGAGAAAAAGACATTGAAATAGATGCACTAAGTCAGAAATGTCAGACTTTATTGGCAGTTTTACAAACATCCAACACTGGTAATGAGGTTGGAGGTGTTAATAGTAATCAATTTGAAGAGCTTCTACAGGAACGTGACAAGTTAAAACAGCAAGTAAAGAAAATGGAGGAGTGGAAACAGCAGGTGATGACCACAGTACAAAACATGCAACACGAGTCCGCCCAGCTTCAGGAAGAACTTCACCAACTTCAGGCACAAGTTTTGGTTGACAGTGATAATAATTCTAAATTACAAGTAGACTATACTGGCCTGATCCAAAGTTATGAGCAGAATGAAACCAAACTCAAAAATTTTGGGCAGGAATTAGCACAAGTTCAGCACAGCATTGGGCAGCTTTGCAATACCAAGGATCTTCTTTTAGGAAAACTTGATATTATTTCACCCCAGCTGTCTTCTGCATCATTGCTGACTCCCCAGTCAGCAGAGTCTCTTAGAGCAGGTAAGTCTGATGTATTGAGTGAATCGTCTGAATTGCTTCAGCAAGAGATAGAAGAGCTAAGGAAATCACTACAGGAAAAAGATGCCACGATTAGAACTCTCCAGGAAAATAATCACAGATTGTCTGATTCGATTGCTGCCACCTCAGAGCTAGGAAAAAAAGAACACGAGCAAACTGATTCAGAAATTAAGCAGCTAAAGGAGAAACAAGATGTTTTGCAAAAGTTACTTAAGGAAAAAGACCTCTTAATCAAAGCCAAAAGTGATCAGTTACTTTCTTCCAATGAAAATTTCACTAACAAAGTAAATGAAAACGAACTTTTGAGGCAGGCAGTAACAAACCTGAAGGAGAGAATACTAATTCTAGAGATGGACATTGGCAAACTAAAAGGAGAAAATGAAAAAATAGTAGAAACATCCAGGGGAAAGGAAACAGAATATCAAGCGTTACAGGAGACTAACATGAAGTTTTCTATGATGCTGCGAGAAAAAGAGTTTGAGTGCCATTCAATGAAGGAGAAGGCTCTTGCTTTTGAACAGCTATTGAAAGAGAAAGAACAGGTATGTTCTGGTTGGAGTACTGTTGCAGGAAGTTGGGGTGGAGGAGACTTTTTTTATGCTATTCCATTTATATTATCTTTGAAGAGGACTATGCATTTGTTGATTTAGAAATATTTATTTCAAGTTGTGATTCATTCTAAATAAATTTTCCTCAGAGACATCTGGAAGTTCTCCCTGAAATTGCTAGATATTTCCAAATATTTTTAGTGATACATTAATTTTTTACAGTTTGCTAAGTATGAAAATATAATTTGGTAGTACTTAATTTACAGTCTTGCTCTGTCACCCAGGCTGGAGTGCAGTGGCCCGTTCTTGGCTCACAGCAACCTCCACTTCCTAGGTTCAAGTGATTCTCTTGCCTCAGCCTTCTATGTAGCTGGAGTGCAGTGGTGTGACCTTGGCTCACTGCAACCTTTGCCTCCTGGGTTCAAGTGATTCTTGTGCCTCAGTCTCCCAAGTAGCTGTGATTACAGGTGCACACCACCACGCCCAGCTAATTTTTGTATTTTTAGTAGAGATGGGGTTTCAACATGTTGGTCAGGCTGGTCTCAAACTCTTGACCTTGTGATCCGCCCATCTCGGCCTCCCAAAGTGCTGGGATTACAGCTGTGAGCCACCATACCAACCTAATATTTTTCTTTAGATAACAGAATTGTATCATGAGAGAATTTTGAAGTCACTTCAGTTTAATCAAATTTTAGGTATATTTCAGTAACTTAACATTTTAGAGATTTTTTTTTTTTTTTTTTTTTTTGAGATGGAGTCTCTGTCGCCCAGGCTGGAGTGCAGTAGTGTGATCTTGGCTCACTGCAACCTCTACCTCCCGGGTTCAAGTGATTCTCCTGCCTCAGCCTCCTAAGTAGCTGGGATTACCATCGTGTGCCACTATGCCTGGCTAATTTTTGTATATTTAGTAGAGGTTTCACCATGTTTGACAGGTTGGTCTTCAACTCCTGACCTCAGGTGATCTGCCTGACTCGGCCTTTCAAAGTGCTGGGATTACAGGCGTGGGCCATTGCGCCTAGCCTTAGAAATTCTTATATATATATGTATGTGAAATATACATATGTCTTTAACCATCTGTAGTAAGAAATACATTTTACATTGTGACACAGTGAGAGAGACAGAGTGAGAGAGAGATAGAGAGAGAGAGAGAGAGAGAGAGAGAGAGTGTGTGTGTGTGTGTGTGTGTAACTGAAATGTTTCAGGAACCAGAAATTTACTACATGTGATACTCTGTTTAAAAAAGAATGTGCTATTCAGGTAGAATGACTTGGGCTAGAAATTTTTAAAAATAATAATTGAAAGCTGGGTGCGGTGGCTCACGCCTGTAACCCCAGCACTTTGGGAGGCCAGGACGGGCAGATCACAAGGTCAGGAGATCAAGACCATCCTGGCAAACATGGTGATAGTATCCTGGCCAACATAGTGAAACCTCGTCTCTACTGAAAATACAAGAATTAGCTAGGTGTGGTGGCGCATGCCTGTAATCACAGCTACTTGGGAGGCTGACACACGAGAATTGCTTGAACCCAGGAAGCGAAGGTTGCAGTGAGCCAAGGTTGCACCACTGCACTCCAGCCTGGCGACAGAGCAAGACTCCATCTCAAAAAAGAATAATAATAATAATAATAAAAAGAATGTGCTGCTGGGCGAGGTGGCTCACACCTGTTATCCCAGCACTTTGGGAGGTTGAGGCGGGCAGATCACCTGAGGTCGGGAGTTTGAGACCAGCCTGACCAACGTAGAGAAACCCCATCTCTACTAAAAATACAAAATTAGCTGGGCATGGTGGCGCATGTCTATAATCCCTGCTACTCGGGAGGCTGAGGCAGGAGAATCGCTTGAACCCAGAAGGCAGAGGTTGCAGTGAGTCGAGATCGTGTCATTGCACTCCAGCCGGGGCAATAAGAGCAAAACTCTGTCTCAGATAAATAAATAAGTGCTGGATGACTCATGAAATTGATTTTTATGAATTGGTTAGTTACAACCTGGAATTTGAAAAGTATTGGACATGAATAATACTTTTCTCGTGGTAGGCTTGGTAAATACTGTAATCCCAATTCTGTCAGTGATGCGACTTTGGATGTGTTTTGACCTTATTGGTTTGTTTATTCAGCCGTAAGACAGAAGGTCATAGCAGTTATGTGGATAGTGCCAGTAGCTTTTGATGATATTTAAATTTTTAAATGCAATTCATTTTAGTAAGAATTAATTGAGGATTTCCTGTTATACTATATACTGTACTACATGTGATAGTATAGTGTAGGGCTTGTTTGGTAGTGTATAGGGTGCTGTGTGGGGATTGTAGTCCCTTTCTACTGTGATTTCTATACTTTTAGTAGCAGAAATTTGGAAAAGATGATAGGCAGAACAATAAAATAATTAGTGCTTGAGCATTACATGCTGCCAGGCTTAAGATACAAAGTGATTAACTTCATTTGCCAATTAAGTTTCTTCTTAGAGTCTTAGATGAAAGTTATGAAAACTTCATTTTTTTCCTTTGTCATCTGATGAAGTAGGCACACTGATGATCAGTATAAAGGTGTTCTTCTGAGATAACTTCTTAGCTTTCATGGTACTGGTCTGTAATTGATGTGAAGAGAATCTTAGAGGCTAGAACTTCCTGTTGTTTACTAACTCAAATTAGCTGTAGCTTTTTATGGTTATAAGAGTAGAACAGAGGAATATAGAGCAATGATGTCTTCTGTCGTTTAGAGACATTTTGGAGTTTTAGCATTTTGTACAATTTAGTTCTATTTCATTGACATTTACAGATCTAACGTGTGCAGATTTCATTAATGCTCTCTCACTTTTAGGAAGGTTCCCTGAGTTAGTTAAGTAGTACTTAACTATTATATTACTTGAAGGTAATTAAACTAATTTCTTCCAGTACTCTCTATATAAGAGTACCTTTAGATTATATCTTGAATATAATGAGTAACATCATTTTTTTAGGGAGAAAAGGATGTTCTCAACAGGAGATATTCAAATCTATTTAATTTCTCAAACATTTGTTCTTTCTCTGTAATGTGAAAAGAAAATTAACTGAAAAATGATTTGGAAAATATTGGCCTCCCTATCCAGGAGAGGTGTTAATAGGAAAGGAACAGATGGTTTTATATTTTGGTTATAATGATTTATCCTGGGGGATACATTATATATTCTTAAAGAAATGGAAAGTTTACATGAAAACTTAAAATATGCTAAACTATAAATAGGTTCATATGATATGCGTATTTAAAATGGAGAAAAGAAGTGGCTGGAGGCCATGCACACTGGCTCACGCCTGTCAACCCAGCACTTTGGCGGGCTGAGATGGGTGGATCACTTGAGGACAGGAGTTCAAGACCAGCCTTGCCAATATGGTGTAAACCTTTCTCTACTAAAAATACAAAAATTAGCTGGATGTGGTGGTGCATGCCTATAATCCCAGCTACTCTGGAGGCTGAGGTATGAGAATTGCTTGAACCTGGGAAGTGGAGGTTGCAGTGAGCCAAGATCACTGCACTCCAGCCTGCGAGACAGCAAGACTTTGTCTCAAAAAAAAAAAAAAAGTGGCTGTAAAGCAGCCTGACACATTTTTGTGCTTTTTAGAATTTCAGCTGTCATCTGAAACTTGTGGCCCTACTTTGCAGTAAAGTTGCATTTTCTAATAACAATTGTGGATGTCTTATGAATGGACAGATATGCACGCACATACACATTTTGTTGATTTGGGGGTTCTGAATACTTTGTTGTATAGGGTAAATTTGAAGACATTTTTATCCTTTGGGTACCTTTTAAAACATTTTTTTTTTTCTAAACAGTCTCAATCTGTTGCCTGGCAGGCTGGAGTGCAGTGGCACAATCTCGGTTCACAGCAGCCTCCACCTCCTGGGTTCAAGCAGTTCTCCCACCTCAGCCTCCCAAATAGCTGGGAGTACAAGGTGGGCCACCACACTGGCTAATTTATATATATATATATTTTGGGATGCTGAGGTGGGTGATCCACCCACCTCAGCCTCCCAAAATGCTGGGATTACAGGTGTGAGCCACCGCACCCAGCCTTTAAAACATTTCTAGTAAACTTTTTCTTTTAGAATAGTTTTAAATTTATAGAAAATTTGCAAAGATAGTTCTCGTAGACCTCATACTCAGTTTCCCTTGTTAACATCTTATATTGCTATGATGTATTTGCCACAGCTAATGAACCAATACTGAGGTATTACTATTAACTAAAGTTCGTACTAGACTGGAATTCCTTAATGTTTGCTAAGTATCCTTTTCCTATACTAGGATGTCATTCAGAATACTGCATTATATTTAGATGTCATGTCTCCATGGCTCCTCTAGACTGTGACAGATTCTCTGACTTTGTTTTTCATGACTTTGACATAGTTAACTACATTTTTAAATTAATTAGTCTCTCTGAGCCTACTCTGGCTCAGGAGGCTGCCTGATTTAAAAATTAAATGAATTAATAATTTAATGGAGAAAATATTTCTTTTTAAATGTGTTTTGTTTTTTTAAAGCTAAATTTTTTTCTTTCCAAAGGGCAAGACTGGGGAGTTAAATCAGCTTTTAAACGCAGTAAAATCAATGCAGGAGAAGACAGTTGTGTTTCAACAGGAGAGAGACCAAGTTATTTTGGCCCTGAAACAAAAACAAATGGAAAACACTGCCCTACAGAATGAGGTACACTTTCACTTTAAAGGAATTACGAGTCAGACAATAAGTTTAATAACTATTAAGAGAACTGGAAAGCTGATCAATGAAAATGACTTTCTCTCTTAGGTGATTTTTCTTAGTCTTCCTCTGCTGTGCGGTAGTTAAGATTTTAGTCTCCCATGGTGTATGTATTTTATTTGTCTTCAAAAGTGAAAACTATGGCATATCTTGGGTATAAAAAAATTGCCCACCCATGCAGTATGAAAAAAGTGACATTTGCTGAAAAAGTGGCCTGTCATAAAGAGTACTTTATACAGAGTGATTTATATAATTCCATTTTCCATTATAGTCACAGGGAATAAGATTTTGTGAAGTAAAGCTTCCATTTAAATATTCAAGATGATTTTTTTCCTAATATAAATGCATTTTGCAGTGTGAGAAATTAGTATACAAATAATACACTTCAGTAATGGGGGAAAGATTTGATAACAAAGTGGTTTGTATCGTGGGAAAGGGAGCATTTTGTAGAAGAAAAATAATGTCCTCTACCTAGGTTCAACGTTTACGTGACAAAGAATTTCGGTCAAACCAGGAGCTAGAGAGATTGCGTAATCATCTTTTAGAATCAGAAGATTCTTATACCCGTGAAGCTTTGGCTGCAGAAGATAGAGAGGCTAAACTAAGAAAGAAAGTCACAGTATTGGAGGAAAAGCTAGTTTCATCCTCTAATGCAATGGAAAATGCAAGGTAATTTTTTCATTTTTTTGCATAAACTTTAACTGAACTCTTCTTGAATATCAGACTCAGTATTTTTTGTATGTTAGCTCATCCTTGCAAAATTCATTATCTGTATTTTATGGATGAAGAAACTGAGGGTAAAGAGATTTAATAACCTGCCCAAGGTAGGCACACAGTGTGTGTGGGGGTTTCACACTTGAGTCTGTGACTCTTAAGCAGATCTGGCATTCAGACTCTCTGTATCTTGTTCATCACCTAGATCATTGCCTCTTATGATTTTAGGAGTACAGTTTGAAATGCTGACTGATTTTAATTGGCTCTGTCCAACTCCCAAAGAACTATTTATGTGGTTTTATTTTTCATCAAATGGTCTAAAGTTGAGCAGGGTGTGGATATTAGAAGGAAGAGAGTAAAGGAAGTAGCAAAGTAAAGACCAAGGTCAGGATGAAGAATTAACTGGGCTTATTAGAACTCTTGAGTAACCCTGGTCCCTGTTTATATATTTTAGATTTTTATTTCTCTCAATAAAATTTTTTTCTTGTTTTTTTTTTTTTTTTTTTTTTTTTCTTAGTTATAAAAATGACATTCTATTTTTCACTTTAGGGAAGTCACACAAATCCAAAAGAACACAGAGCCTCACACACCCAGAGATCATCTTTTTGTGTGCCTTTTTATGCTTTTATGTCTGTGTATATATACTGTATATATTTTTAAAAGCAAAACTGAGATTATAATATTCAGTCTGTTTTGTAACTTGTTTTTTTCAATAATACAAATGGCAGTACATGTTAAACCATGTATGTTTGCAATATTTTATGGCTACATAATATGCCATTATTTGGATTTGCCATGATTAACCCAGTCATTTATTATTGGACATTTATTGTGTTTTAACTGTTCAAAATCACTGAGTGTTAACATGATATCCCAAGACATGTATTTTGTGTTGATGACAGTTATTTCCTTAGTGTAAGTTTTGAGAATCAGAACTTCTAGATCAAGAACTTTTAGATCAAGATCAAAACTTTTGAGATTATACTGCCAAATTATTTTACAAAAAATTGTGTCAATTTATATTTCTTACTGATATGTGCATATTTTTATTTATCTTTTTATGATTTATGACACAAAGAGAGATAAAATGAGACAATAGATACTATCTGCAAAGAGGTTATAGGCCAGTAGAGACAATATTCCTGAGAATTAACCTCTACCCCACCTTTGCAGAATGTGTTATTATACCTTCAGATTCCGCTGGAAAACTTGTTTAAAAAGGAGATTAAAACAATGAGTGATCATTTGACTATATGTTTCACTTTGGCGGAAATGCCCTAACATTTTATATTCTCATTCTTTTTTGTGTTTTTCAAGCCCTTATTTTTTCTTAATTAAAATAGTTTCTAGTCTCTGCTCCTTTCGTTTATTTTTTCATAACTTCCAGAATAACATTCCTTACACAGAGCTGTGATCTTGTTACCCCTTTTTTGAAAACTGGTCTTGACTCCAACGATGGTTTTAGGCTCCTACCACGTTATCCTTATTTCACATTATTGGCTATATCCAGCCAAACTATGCTACTCACTTTCTCAGATAGAGCCACTGTTTTCCTATTTCTTTTTTTTTCTGCTGTTTCTTTTCATATGCCTTCTTCTGCCTGAAGAGTCAACCAGATCCCCAGCAAAATTTCCTGTGAATCTTTATATATATATATATATATATATATATATATATATTTTTTTTTAATTGCACTTTACCTGTGAATCTTGACTATTCTTCAAATCCATTTTCTCCTAAAGGGTGCTTTATTTACCACCCTACTTGTCATGTCCAAAAACAAACCTTCCCTGATGTGATGTTTGTCCTTTGAACTTGCATAATACTTAGTTTGAGTCTTACAGTTTGAGGACACCTATACTTTAATTTAGGGTGCAGGTAATTGTTGACATGTCCTATACTGTCCCACCCAATGAAGTGTAAAGACACTGGGGAATAGAAATGGGGCCATTCATTTTCTACCTATCACACAGTATATATTACATATAGTTTAATAACTACTCAGTAAATATTTGTTGTGTCAGTAACTCAGATCTACAAACCTGATTACGGTGGTGTGAGCACTTACTTAACAGTAGTAACACCTGGTATTTATTATCTTTTTGAGTGCCATCTTAGCTCATTTCATTCCTACCATCACCCTTTAAGTGATTGCTAACCAGCAACGTTGAATAAGGTCCCAGAGATATTTGGCAACAGAATTTAGGTCTTCTGATTACCAGCTTACACTCTTTCCACAAGAGGGTGCTGATGGATAAAGTCTCTTCAAAATGAGTTATCTTAATAAGCTTTCATGGGCTGCTCTTGAATAAGAATTTAACTAGAAATTAAAAATTCTGGGAGACTGGTGCAGTATTTTGAATATAATCATTATACGTTAAGGAAGTACACCAGTGACATAAGCCTAGATAGGTGCTATATAAACCTCTTAGAAATCTGTGGAGTCAGAGATAAGAGATTATTGTGTTTAATATAGTCAGAAAGAAAGATGATAGTAAAAGATAACTAATATTCAGAGCAGATCATCAGTGGGATAGCTTTTGGGAAGTTGTGAGTTCACCATGAATGCAAGAAGGTTAAAGGCAAGGGAGTGTCATAGAATCCATTTTGTATTAAATTGGGAACTGTACAAAATGACTTACAGGATTCCTTACAAAATATTTTGTGATAAATTACATCTTAGAGTTTTATCCTGGAAGCACAAAAATGATAAGCTATTTACTTGTACATTTTTCTTTTTCTTTTATTTGTATTTTTTAGAGATAGGATCTCACTCTGTTGCCCAGGCTAGAGTACAGTGGTGTGGTCATAGTTCAGTGCAGCCTCCAACTTCTGGGCTCAAACAGTCCTGTTGCCTTGGCCTCCCAAAGGGCTGGGATTACATGTGAGAGCCATCTCACTTGGCCTACATTTTTATTTTGCTGACTTTTCTTATTTAACTTAATTCTTAGTCTTTAAAAGGACTGCCATTTGTTCAAAGTCACTTTCACAGGGTAATTGAATGTACAAAAACAGGGACAATAAGTACCAGAAGAACTCTTCAAGTTTCTTTGAAATTTAACTTGAATTTAATGCAATAAAATGTAAGGAAGATCACATTCACAGAGGTAGAAAGTAGAATGGCAGTTTTCAAGGGAAAGGGGAGTTACTATTTAATGGGTATGGGGTTTCAGTTTGAGAAGGTGAGAAAAGTGCTGGAGATGGATGGTGATAGTGGTTGTACAACAGTGTGAATGTACTTAGTGCCACTGAACCATACACTTAAAATTCGTTAACATGGTAAATTTTGTGTATATTTTACCAAAATAAAAAATGTAAGCAAGATGTTTCATCTTATTAAAGTATCTAAATACTTTGATATCTAACTTCAATTTAAAGCAATAAGAGGCCAGGCATGATGGCTCACACCTATAATCCCAGCACTTTGGGAGATGGAGGCAGGCAGATTACCTGAGGTGAGGAGTTTGAGACCAGCCTGACCAACATGGTGAAATCCCGTCTCTACTAAAAATACAAAAATTAGTGGGGTGTGGTGGTGGGCACCTGTAATCCCAGCTACTCTGGAGGCTGAGGCAGGAGAATTGCTTGAACCCGGGAGGCCAAGGTTGCAGTGAGCTGAGCTGGTGCCGTTGCACTCCGAAGCAAGACTCTGTCTCAAAATAAAATAAATAAAATGCAATAAGATGTAGAGAAGATGGTTTCTTCTTGTTAAACTATCTAAATAGATAGAAGCAATTTGACTTTTGTTCTTTTTGTTTGAAGCCATCAAGCCAGTGTGCAGGTAGAGTCATTGCAAGAACAATTGAATGTGGTCTCCAAGCAAAGGGATGAAACTGCACTGCAGCTTTCTGTCTCTCAGGAACAAGTAAAGCAGTATGCTCTGTCGCTGGCCAACCTGCAGATGGTACTAGAGCATTTCCAACAAGGTAAGCTCTATGGTCACTTTCAATGAAGAAAAATTGTAGTTATGGTGATTTTGCCTAATTTGAGAGCTATTTTAGATGGTGCATGGGGAAATCTCTTAAAGGTTACCCACTAGTAAAGGGGAAGGGTGTGTAGCCATCAAAAAGTTAATTTAGACTCCTTTTACAATTAAGACGAGAAAACAAACTTTATTTAGTAATTATTAAAAATTTGTTTTACTGTCCTATTACCAGTGAGAGGTAAGAGTTGAGGAAATAATAAGGAAAGATGATCAAGTAATAAAGAGGAGAATACAAAGAGAGAGAGATACACACACAGAATAGTTAGGTTTTAAGGTAATGGCTGGAGGTTGAACCTACTTGAAATAATCATCATTAATTACTGTTGTTTGAAATTGTGATTCACATGTTCATAGCTATTTGTCTATGCTTTGAGGTAATTACATTTTTTAGTCCATACGGAAGATACTTTTTTGGAGACACAATAATAGTAACCAGAGCAGTTTTACCCTGAGAACCAAATAGAACTTTTCACATTCTACCTCCTTTCCTTAGATTTACTCACTTCAGATCATTCATCCGTCCATTTGTTTATTTGTGCATTCAGTAATTATTGACAGTAAATTAGCTGCTAGTTAGGGAAGGTGATTAGGGGATATGAGAATGAGGAATTAACGGAGGCTTATAGTTTTGTGTCTAAGCAAAACTTTAAATTTATACCTCTGTGTCCTTTCAGGGTTGAAATCTTAAATTTTAGATATAAGAATTGCCGGGCGTGGTGGCTCATGCCTGTAATCTCAGCACTTTGGGAGGTGAAGGTGGGTGGATCACCTGAGGTCCAGAGTTCAAGACCAGCCTGGTCAACATGGTGAGACCCCCGTCTCTACTAAAAATACAGAAATTACCTGGGTGTGGTGGCAGACACCTGTAATCCCAGCTACTTGGGAGGCTAAGGCAGGGAGAATTGCTTGAACCCAGGAAGCGGAGGTTGAAGTGAGCCAAGATCACACCACTGCACTCCAGTCTGGGTGACGGCGAGAAACAAGAAAGAATAAAAATTCTTAAGGTCTACTTTACAGTATAATGTAATTATTAGAGTGGGTATGTATACAAAGCAGTGTGGAACTGAGGCTATAGAGAAAGCATTGCCAAAGAGGAAATCTTTGAGTAGAGTTATGAAGGGAGAGAAGAATCTGCAAGGTAGGCAAGATGGAGAGGGTTTACACAGAGAAAAGTGATCTCATTACTTAAGTACCACTTAACATTACACTAAGGCATATATTCTTTTCTGTTTGAGACATTCGAACTGTTTTTGTTGGATTATTAAAATTTTAAATGGCTTAACATTCCAGTTTTATCACACAATTGCAAAATACTAATGTGACTTTCTTTTCTCTTTAGAGGAAAAGGCTATGTATTCTGCTGAACTCGAAAAGCAAAAACAGTTTATAGCTGAATGGAAGAAAAAGGCAGAAAATCTGGAAGGAAAAGTGGTATCGTTACAGGTAGGACAAAATAGTTTTCTCTTGTAGGTTTTATTATTCATGAAACAGTTACTTGTAGAGTCTTTGTCTTGGAAATAATCTCTTAAACTGTTCAGTTAGTAAACTTTTGAGTAGCTACCCTGAATCCAGCTCTCTGCTGCAGCCTGACAGTGAACAAGATACCCAAGATTTCCCTAAGGTGTCATAGTTTAGAGTAGACACAGTAAATGTAAGATGATAGGACATTTATATTTTTTGGCACACACAGGTATTTTAGAGATCTCTCGGGGAAAAAAGCATCCAAATTAATACACAATTTTAACTTTATAATTTTCTCTTTTCAACAAAATTTACTGAGCACTCTATTTCACATGGATTAAAACAATATATATTATGCCATTAAATCTTTTTCTTTTGTATGATAGCATCATCCTTTAAAAGATTTTTCTGTTACGTGCTGTATTTCATACATATAAAAATTATATATAAGGAAAAATGAACTCCTGGAAGAGATACGACACCAAAACAGCTTGCTTTTAGATTTAGGAAAAACTTTTCTAAGTCATAAATAGACTGTCAATAGCTGATAGAAAATGATAAAGTTAATTTACCTGCCATTAGTGGAGGTGATTTTGCTGTTCTTAACATTAATGTCCCAAGTAAGTGAAGATATATTTCCTAATAAAGTTTCAACATTTTAATTAAGTGTTGAGTGGCTGCAAAGCAATTTAGATAATATGTATAAAATATAAGACTAACCAATGCCACAAATGCCCACATTCTCACCACCCAGTGTTAGAAATAAAACTTGATCCTTGAAGTTCTTTATGAAGATATATGAAGTATTCCTTCATATCCCATTCTTATCTTCCACCTCCTAGGTAACCACTATTCCACAGTGTTATGTTTATTACTTCCTTGTTTTGTTTTGTTTTGTTTTCTATTTCTTTTTCTGCTTGTTTTCTTTATGGTTCTTACCACATAGATTTGAAGCTCCAAACAATCCATTGTTTGGTTTTGCATATTTTTGAAGTCTATATAAGTGGAATTTGATCTATATGTAAATTCAGTGATTCTTCTGAGACTTGCTTTTGGTTTTTTTTTTTTTTGAGATGGAGTTTTGCTCTTTTGCTCAGGCTGGAGTGAAGTGGCAGGATCTTGGCTCACTGCAACCTCTTTTCTTCCTGCCCCACCCCTCCAAAAGTTCAAGTGATTCTCCTGCCTCAGCCTCACGAGTAGCTGGGATTACAGTCGTCCACCACCATGCCTAGCTAATGTTTGTGTTTTTAGTAGAGACAGGATTTCACCATGTTGGCCAGGCTGGTCTTGAACTCCTGACTTCAGGTGATTCACCTGCATCGGCCTCCCAAATCCCGGTTGAGATTTGCTTTTTTAAAAAAACTTAATGCAATTCAGTCATATTACTGTGTGTTACTGTATGTAGGTGGTTCATTATTTTCACTTCTGTGTGCATTGTATGAATATATAATTTACCCATTTTATTAATAAAGGATATTTAAGATATCTTCTATACATGTAAGAGTTTTTTTCAGGTGTATATCTTGATTGAAATTGGTGAGTTATAGGATATATGGTCAACTTTAGCTTTATTAGATGATGGTTAATTGTTTTCTGAAGTGATTGTGCTAATTTACTCCTACTAGCAGTTCACATGAGTTCTTGTTCTAATCCTTGTCAACACTTGACGTTATCAGACTTTCAAAGTTTTTACCAATCTGATGGGTAGGAAAGTGTTGTAGCCCATTTTGTGCTGATGCAATAGAACACCACAGACCAAGTTATTTATAATGAACAGAAACTTAGTAGCTCACGGGTTCTGGAAGCTGGGAAATCCAGGATTAAGGTGCCAGCAACTGGTAAGGACCTGCTTACTCCATCATCTCATGGCTGAGAGAGCAGGAGGGGGCCAAACTCCTCCTCTTGTAAGGAACCCATTCCCTTGATTATGAACCACTTTCACAATAAGGGCATTAATCTATTCACGAGGGTGGTGCCCCCGTGAATCAGACACCTCCCATTAGGCCCTACCTCCCAATACTGCCACATTGGGAATCAGTTTTCCAGCACGTGAACTTTAGGGGCTACATTCAAGCTATAGCAGATGGGCTTCCTGTGGTTTTAATTTGCATGTCCCTAATTACCAGAGAGGTCAAGCATCTGTTTTTTTTTTGTTGTTTTTTTTTCTTGTTTTGTTTTGTTTTGTTTTTGGAGACAGAGTCTCACTCTGTTGCCTGGCTGGAGTGTAGTGGTGTGATCCTGGCTTACTGCAACTTCTGCCTCCCGGGTTCAAGCAATTCTCTTGCGTCAGCCTGCCGAGTAGCTGGGACTACAGGTGTGTGCCACCTCTCCCAGCTAATTTTTGTATTTTTTATTTTTTGAGATGGAGTCTTGCTTTGTCGCCAGCCTGGAGTGCAGTGGCGCAATCTCGGCTCACTGCAACCTCTGCCTCCTGGGTTCAAGCGATTCTTCCACCTCAGCCTCCTGAGTAGCTGGGACCACAGGCACATGCCACCACACCCGGCTATTTTTGGTATTTTTAGTAGAGACAGGGTTTCACCAAGTTGGCCAAGCATCTTTTAATATGTTTATTGACGATATATACTTACTTTCTTGTCATCTCACTAATACATTTAAAAAG
Organism: Cheracebus regulus; assembly: GCA_963574635.1. Taxonomy (NCBI): domain Eukaryota; kingdom Metazoa; phylum Chordata; class Mammalia; order Primates; family Pitheciidae; genus Cheracebus; species Cheracebus regulus. Next base: position 92,371 of record CAUYQU010032199.1, read on the forward strand.
ATATATTTTATCCACATAGTAGTTTCTAGTGGATCCAGAGTATACAGTCTGTGGAACTGCTAGAATGGAAGTCCAGATCTTCTTCTCTTTTTTCTTAGAGACAGGGTCTTGCTTTGTTGCTCAGGCTGGTCTCAAGCTCCTGGGCTCAAACAATCCTCCTGTCTTGGCCTCCCAAAATGTTGGAATTACAGGCGAGAGCCTCTATGCGTGGCATTTTTTTCTTATTTTAATTAGAGATGAAATTTTGTTGTGTTTCTTGGGCTGGAATGCAGTAACTCTTTACAGGTGTGATCATAATAGCGCACTACAGCCTTGCATTTCTGGGCTCAAGCAGTCTTTCTGCCTCATCCTCTTGACTAGCTGGGACTCTAGGCATGTGTCACAGCACCCAGCCAAATCTTCTTTTAAAACTGGTTTTATTTTTTTTAATGTAAAATGTAATATACATTTAAAAGAAGAACAAGATAAATGAGAAGAAACTGAGGGAATTAATAAACATAAAAGCTGTAATTAATGAAATAAAAACCAAACTATTGGTAGAAAGAATAACAAATCTAAATGCTAATTTTGGAAAAGTCAAAGTGTAGATTTAAGCTTTAATAACTTCGTAAGTACAAATGCTGTGGGGTTAAAAACATCATTTAAAAGTTTAGATTTCCTTCACACTAAATTTAGTTTTGTGGGTTTTTGAATAGTAAATATTTTATTTAAATTGTTTAATTTCATTCCGTCTATATATCAATCAGAGTTCAGTCCCTAGGCAAAATCAGTAGGGTATGTATATGTGTCAGATTTCTATGTGTGATATATATGGATACACACATGCAATTTATTACAAGGAATTGTCTACATGATTGTAGGGGCTGACTAAGCAAGTCTGAAATTCGTAGGTTGGCAGTCAAGATAGGAAGACTACATCAGAGGCAGGCTGGAACTCAACAGGCGTGGGCCAAAGCTGTTGTCCACAGGCAGCCAGGAAAGGAAAGTCACAAGCAGAGTGGAACTCCGTAGACACAGGTGGAAGCTGTGGCTCAAAGAGGGAATTTCTTCTCTTCTAGGGGGAAGCCTAAGCCCTGGCTTTTAAGCACTTTAAAACTGGTTTAATCAGTCCCACCTAAATTATCTGGAGTAATGTGCTTTTCTTAAATTCAGTTGATTAAGGACTTTGATTACATTTGCAAAATACCTTCACAGCAACATCTAGATTATGTTTGATTGAATAACTGGGGACTGTGACCTATCCAAGATAACACATTAAAAAGGCTATCACACTGATTGAAGATAGCAAAACTTGACCTGAAATTTGGAGAATACTTGAGAATAGCCAAAAAAATTATGAGAAATAATACAGTGAGGAGAGACCTGCCTACTAAATACCATGATAGAGTCAAAATCAATACAATATTGACTAGATTCGTGGATTAAGGAGAATCTAGAAATAGAGCCCAGGATATATTTGAGAATTTGAAACTAAACCTTAAATTAATTTAATGAGAAAAAGGATAGATTATCTAATTAATGATGTTGACACAACCAGCTGTCCATAAGGAATGATGGAAAAGAAAAAACAGATCCCATCTCCCAGCATGAATAAAAGTCTAGTTGTATTAAAGCAGGGACTCTCAACTGAGAGTGGTGGTGATTATCTGGGGATAGATGTCTCACCTGGCATTTATTGGGCAAGGAATGTCAAAGCCACTCCCATTAAGAAACACTGTGTTAAAGATTTAAATATATTACAAAATAGCTTGTAATAAAATCCAGAAGACAACATGTACATTCTAAGGGCAAGGAGGATCCTAACAAAGACCACGACTTAAGTTGTAAAAGCAAAGTAGAACATGTTTGATTACATACAATTTAAAATGTTTACATGGCAAAAGATACTGTAGAGTCAGTAGACAAATGGCAGATATGGTAACTATTTGCGTAGCACAGGTGAAAAAGTCTTATCTACTATACAAGGTGCTCTTACAGATGGACAAGGGAAATACAGCTCAGTAGAAACTTGGGCAATATATGCAAAGAGGTTTTCACAGAAGGGCAGATCCAATTTGCCCTGTAAACATGAAAAGTAATGCTCAAATTCACTAGTAGTGGTCAGGGAAATAAAATTTAAAGTAACAAAGTCATAATCAAGCATTACTTTATTAGACTTTCAAAAATTAAAAAGAGAACATTTGTTGCTATATTTCTGGACTTTTTGTTTTTTTTGTGGTTTTATTTCTTATTGTTACTTTTTAACATCTGTCATCATGTTGTCTTTTAGTGGCATCTGCTCTTTTTATTTAGTTCCTCTAAATGAGGCAGTATTGTATTGAAAAGAATGTGGGTTCTGCCTTTGACACTTACTAGTTGGATGAATTTGCCTAAGGTCATAGAGGTACAGGTTCACCAGCTGAAATGTAAAGGTTGACTCTAAAATGTCTCTCAGCCTTATAGTTTGTGAAATAATTTTTGTATACTTCTTTTTAATAAAGTTTATTTTCTCAGGAACGTTTGGATGAAGCAAATGCTGCATTGGATTCAGCATCAAGACTTACAGAACAGTTAGATCTAAAAGAAGAACAAATAGAAGAACTTAAAAAACAAAGTAGGCTTTTCTTCTTTTCATTTTTTCCCCCACTACAATACTGATATAGAATCAAATGTAGTCTTCGGCCATAAATTGGCACAGTTGAGTGAGACCAACTTCATTGATGTGTGTCTTCCATTTGCATCTTCCCTTACTGATTTGCTTCAATTTGAGTATAGTCCTAGTGAAACCGGGGTCTTTAAGTTGGCCCTGGCTGTCCAGTTAGTTTTCCTGGATGTTGAGGCAATGCCATTGTGTTGACTGTCACCCTGTTGACCATCAGAGGGCTTGATTGGACTGATTTGACTTTTATGGATGTGATTTCTCCCTTATCAGTTCATGTGCCTGCTGCCTAAAGCCATCCAATCTGTTAGGGCAGAATTCTCAAGTAAAGGAGTAACTTTCTATGGAATGAATGTCTAGGTATAACTAGATTTTTATGATTGTAGATGGTGTTTTACCACAGGTGCATCATGTATTTTTTGACGTTTATAAGGTGTCTCATATGCCCTGTCAATTTCCTAAGGTGTGTCATATGCTTAGGATTATTAATTGGTTCAGTGATCAAGTGGCTTACAGGGCTTTGTTGAATCCAGTAGCTGAAAAGATGGTATATCTTCATTTCATCTTGAAGTTAGAGGCAACCAGGAAGTCAAAACTATTCTAGGGCTGCATTTAGTAGGTAATGGTTCAAGGTTATTGGAAAAGTGATAACAGAGCCTAGAATGCATCAACTTTAGATGTCTAGGTTAGGCATAATAGTAACAAGGAATATAATTAAGAAATACATATCACCTAACATGAACTTAGAAATAAGCAAAAATAGAAGGAGATGGTACATCAGAGAAACTGTCAATAACAGAAACAGTGACTTAGATACTAGGGAGGCAAGCAGGCAGGAACCACTGAAGCATGGACATCAAAGAACAAGCCGAAGTAAGTTGACCTAAATCCAGCAGGAGGCCAGAGAGGGGAGATTTTTAGGAATGCAAAGAAGAAAAATAAGATAGATGGGAAGTAATTGTCCTCAAAATGATTTGATCCTGAGGTAAGTTACTGCCCAACCAAAAGTCTTCTACCTTGTAAGATTTGGCCAGTCTAGGATCTCTAGATCTGGTTGAGGGCCTGGAAATGGGCAGCAAGGAAATAATTATATATTGAGTGTCTGTTACAGACATTTGACATAACATTTATGTATTTAGTTTTCTCATCATTTACTTTTTATAAGCATCTCTAAAATAGACGGTATTACTTCCATTTTCTAGATTAGAGAGGCGAGATTTGAACTCCAATCTTTTTACCTATTACCATAGTTCATGGTCTTTCTATGTTATTGTAGTCCTATCAGGAAAATGGTTATAGTCTTACTTGTATTTTGTTCCATATATCTCCAATTTCCTCTGAAAATATGGTAGCATCTTCTGTATTGTGTCCTAAATGTTGAAATGGCTGCCTTTACCAAGAGGCAGTATTTATTTAGAAAACAGTCTAGTTAGATTGAAGGCCAGTGCAACTGCAGCATTATCTTGAAGTCATATGGGCAACTGAGAGGAGACACACTGAAAATTGGTATCTTAGGGTTGGGCTAAACTAATGGAGGTGAAACAGCAGTATTGTGAACCAACTCATTGGGTTGTGACAACTCAATGCTGTATGTTATGCTACTATAATATCTAAGGCAACATCCTCTTTTAGACACCTACCTGAGTCATTCCTAATACTTGATGGTAAATGTAAAATTCTATGATTTATTCTAGTTAATAAATATCAGAGTTCTTGAAGTACAGGTTGAGCATCCCTAATCCAAAGTCTGAAATGCTCCAAAGTCTTAAAACTTTTTGAATGCTGACATGATGCTCAAAGGAAATGGTTATTGGAGCATTTTGGATTTTGGATTTTTGGATTAGGGATGCTCAGCTGGTAGTACTATAATATAGACATTCCAAACTGTCAGAAATCCAAAATCTGAAACACTTCTGGTTCCAGGCATTTTGGATAAGGGATACTCAACCTGTATTTAGTACTTTTTGAGGCTCTCATTTAAGCTCTCACTAGTAGAATATTTTCAGATGTTCTTGATTATAGATGATAAGGCTTAGGTGGCCTAGGTTTCTATTATGTAAAAAATATTAATCATTGTGAATGTATAGGAACTTCGGACTCATTTTCTGGAATCAGTACTAGCTACAGAGAAAGCTCTGATTATGTTTGTACAACTGGTATTTGAAAGGGCAGGCAAGAGGCCAGTGTTGCCCAGACAGGACGGGGTGTAAAGAGACAGTTGATTCTGTTATATCTCTAAGTCATTCTTGCCATTTACAGCTCTTCTTAATCTGTTTTCTCATGTTACCTAAGTGCTTTAATATCACTTTTTTATCTCTAAATACAAATGCAATTTTATTTTCTCAAAGCTGCACTCTTGATTCGATAATATAAACAAAACTTTGATTGGTTTACTTGTTTCAAAAGAATCGCTGTATATTTTCTCTCCTAGATCATTAAGTACTTTAAATGTTGATTGATGTTGTAATACTGTACTTTATTTTTAACACAAAACTTGGCCAGACAGCAAAAATATTTGCCAGGAGAAACAATTTTGAAAAAGACAGATTGGCTTTTGTTGGAAGAAAGTACATGGAGACTTAAATTGTAAAGGCAAAGTATTGTTTTACTTCTAAGCATCTGTAGACTAATGATTAGTTGACATACAGTTTCAACATTTAAACAATATTAGGAAACTCACTTTTAAAAGTATTTTATTCAAAATGGTTGATTATGTCATTCCTACCAAAGATGAGATGATTCAGTCTAGTCAAACATATGAAAAAGAAAGCTGTTGCAAATAATGCCAATATTGAAACAGTAGACTGTTGACAGTTTCAGTCATTTCTTAGAGTATGTATGTGCATCTGTGGTTATGAATTAAGAGTATTTTCAGGCCTTGTGTGAAAAGTATGAAGGCACATGCTTATCAGACACTAAGTATTTAATGAGAACCAACTGCTTGGCTTCTTGTTAGGTGCTGTATGAGATGCTAGATAGTATCCCTTTCCAAGGAGTTTAGCTAAGGAAATGACACATAGTGTAGATACCCCATAGATTAGTAATTTAAGACAGTGGTACACAACAGTGATCATAAGACAGTGCATATTTAGTTCCTCCAGAATCCCATGAAGGGTCAGGCAGTATTCCATGGAGAAAAGGAACTTGAGTAAAGACTTAAACCAGTAGTAGGGAACTGTTTAAATCTTTCTCCCTGTCTCCCTCCCCCTCTATCCCTCTTCCTGGGAAAGTAACAATGAAAATAAATCCTAAGATCCTAAGAGTAATAGAGTTTAATAGATAATGTTGGCTGGTAAAAGAATTATTGCTATCCTTCCTTTTAGAAATTATTCTTTCAGCATTTTACCTGAAAGTGTTCTTCAATACAGTTCCAAAGACTGACTTCACATGCCATCCCATATCCAAACTCAATATAGTGGCCTATGAAGCACATATGACAGTGTTTTCCATTAACTATTCAGAGTTGATGAGAGTTCAGAATTTCTATGGAATAATTACTGATGAGAAAATATACACTGTGACTGAACCATTAATATGTGTTGTGTTGTGATATTTATGGTAAAATTTGACATTTTTCCTTTCCATCTTGTTCTCTACCATCATCCTTGACATAAATTCCTGCTTAAATGAAAATGATTTGGTTGAGCGTGGTGGTTCATGCCTGTAATCCCAGCACTTTTGGAGGCTGAGGTGGGTGGATCACCTGAGGTCAGGAGTTCGAGACCAGCCTGGCCGACATGGTGAAACCCTGTCTTTACTAAAATTACAAAAATTAGCCAGGCATGGTAGCTCATGCCTGTAATCCCAGCTACTCGGGAGGCTGAGGCACAAGAATCACCTGATCCCGGGAGGTGGAGGTTGCACTGAGTCGAGATCACACCACTGTACTCCAGTGTGGGCAAGAGAGTAAGACTCGATCTCAAAAAAAAAAGAAAAGAAAAGAAAAGGGAAGAAAATGATTGGATAAATTGAAATAGTACAAGATAGTTGTTATTTTGATAACTGTGATTCAAAAGGGTGGTGAATTTTACAGTGTGGGAAGAAAAGTGAGTTTTCATAAGCAATACAAAGATCTTTCGTTGTGTCTGCTAGTTTATACCTGTATCTGAAACGGTGACATAACTGATTTTTTTTTTTTTTTCTGAGACTGAGTTTTGCTCTTGTTGCCCAGGCTGGAGTGCAGTGGTGTGATCTCGGCTCACTGTCACCTCCACCTCCCGGGTTCAAGAGATTTTCCTGCCTTAGGCTCCCGAGTAGCCGGTATTACAGGCATCCACCACTATGCCCAGCTAATTTTTTTTTTTTTTTTTTTTTTTTTTAAGTAGAGACGGGGTTTCACCATGTTGGCCAGGCTGGTCTCAAACTCCTGACCCCAGGTGATCCACCCATCATCACCTCTCAGAGTGCTGGGATTACAGGTGTGAGCTACCATGCCTGGCTGATTTTTTTTTTTTAAAGAAGATTTAATTACTGCTTTTAAAAGTCTCCTATGAGTTGAGAATGGAAAATTTCCTTAGACCATTTTTTAAAAGAAAATCTAGAAGAATGTATAAAATAGTCCCAGTTAAACTTACTGTAATATGAAGCATAAAAACATGTTTTAAAACTACAGATATAAATGAAGCTTAAAATATTTTTCATGGAACTACCTTTATGGTGCTGGATGGTAAAGTTTTATTTTAAATACGGACATTCCGTTTTTCCAGGACATGATTTATACAAGAAAACATATAATGTCCCATTGAACAGAGGCCAAATACATTCCCAGACGCTTTGTTACCCAAACCTTTTGAGAGATTTCTTTATAGATGTTTTTGGCAGAACTGGTGATTTTAGAGGAAACATATAAGAAGTACCAGATGCAGTTTTCTGAATTGCCATAAATGGTTAAAAAATTGTGATGATATAAACATCTGGGTATACTAGACAGTGCCAAAATATGAGTTAAGAAAAAGGTGTATGTTAGTTAGGTAAATAATTAAACCTTTTTCAACTTAGTGATCATATTTTTAAATATAAGCTCCCTAATATTAATATCTATAACTGAACCTCATTTTAGAAATTGTCGTTTTAAAAAATATTCCTCTTAAGTTTAAAGGGAAAGTAAATGATGTAGCAATAAAAATGTTTTGAGTTAATGTGTTTTGTGTACTTGCCCTTATTTCTTTATGTATAGGTGAGTACATAATTCAGAACATAAAGTTGTCATTCTTTTTGTCCAGTGTTCTTTGCAGACATTCTCTTTTCCCAGAGAAATTCAATCAGTTGTTCACTTATTTCTCAAATATTCATTGTTTATTTGCTGTGTGCTAAGCACTGCAGTAGACACTAAAGATGCAAAGACAGGAGGCAAGGGTCCTGCCTTCAGGAGATTTACAGTTAGGCAGGAAGGGAAGATGACACACATCAAATACATGCAACACATGCTTTAGAAAGGAAAGAGCGATCCTTTCTACTTGCTTTTAGTAGCATGGAAGGGTAGAAGAGGCTAGTGAAGGGTTTACTTGAACTTACTTGAATGATGAATAGGTACAGGTAGAAAGACAGAGAGTTGGGGGAAGTGCCCTAGACAGAGGGAGGGATTTCTGTGAAACTGTGTGGCATAATCTGGAAACTGGCTGAAGATACAGTTGACTAGTAATGACCAAGGGTGGTGAGTATATGTGCACATACGTGTGTTGAAGTGGAGTACTGAGAAGGTGGAGGTGGAAGTGGGTTGCCGTGTGGAAATAAGACTCTCTTAGTATGGATCACAAACACAAATTGTAAACTGAGGCTATGATGATAATATAAAAGAGCACATGAAACTAGGTAGAGTCTGATCAAGTGTTTCTTCAAGTTCTTATGAAGGCAGTAGATTCTCTGCTCCACCCAGCTGCTGCCATGCAGGAACGTGGGCCCAGTGTTGCCATGTCTTCAGATCTTTCAAGAGATACTGGAAATCTGCTTTTTTTTGGGTGAAATATCCCATTGAAAAAAAATTGATTTCAACTTGTGTATTCGGGGTACATGTACAGGTTTATTACATGGGTATACTGCTTGACACTGAAGTTTGAGGTGCAGATGATCTTGTTACCCCAGTAGTGCGCATAGTGCCCATTAGGTGGTTTTTCAGTTCTTGTTCCCCTCTGTCTCCTCCCACTCTGGAGACTCTGGTAGTCTCCAGTGTCTACCGTTTCCATCTTTATGTCCATATGTACCCAATGTTTGGCTCCCACTTGTAAGTAAGAAAGTGGTAACACTTTTAAAATTAAATAGATATTCTGTCTCACATGCCAGAGGAGTAAAAATTAAATATATAACCACTCATAATATTTACGCTTTCTAAAAAGATTAGTTCTGTTTCCGTATGGAGAAATACAGTACAGATTATCTAAATTCATAATAAAGCGTTGAGGGAGGAGAATAGAGCAGAGAAATAAATTGATTCTGTTACATTAAAAATATTTATATAAAATATGGCCAGGTGCAGTAGCTCACACCTGTAATCCCAGCACTTTGGGAGGTCGAGGTGGGTGGATCACCTGAGGTCAGGAGTTCAAGACCAGCCTGACTAACATGGTGAAACCCAGTCTCTACCAAAAATACAAACATTGGCCAAGTGTGGTGGCACACGTCTCTAATCCCAGCTACTTGGGAGGCTGAGGCAGAAGAATTGCTTGAACGTGGGAGATGGAGGTTGCAGTGAGCCGAGATCCTGCCACTGCACTTCAGCCTGGGCAACAGAGCGAAACTCCTTTGGAAAAATAAATTAATAAAAGGCCGCCCAGGGGCGGGTAGGGGAGGGAAAGGGGCCTGGGTCCAGGCTTTGGGAGTAATTTCGCCTCGGCCCGTGGGCCCCCTCCTTCTCTGCCACCTGCCTTCCTCCCTCACAGCTCCCTACCCAACCCCACTCTGTGCCTGCAGCTCCGGAAAAGCCCATGAAACAAGAGGAAATGGCTGCCTTGCACATTGACGGCGGCGATGGCCACGGCAAGTATCTGCAACAGCAGCAGCAACAGCACGGAAACGGGGAGGTGGTGGCGGCGGTGGTGGTGGCGGCGGCGGAAACCCAGGACACTCGGCCGTCACCGCTCACTCTGCTGGCCACTACCTGCAGCAAGATAGGGCTGCCATCGCCTGGCAACGACGAAGAGGAGTCGGCCGCTGCCGGAGCGACAGGTGATTTGGCTTCTGCACAGTTAAGAGGAGCACCAAACCGATGGGAGATTTTGTCAGCCACACCTACAACTATAAAAGATGAAGCTGGTAATCTAGTACAGATTCCAAGTGCCACTACTTCAAGTGGGCAGAATTTGCAGAATCAACAAATATTTTCACTTGCACCAGGATCAGATTCATCAGATGGTACAGTGTCCAATGTTCAATATCAAGTAATACCACAGATTCAGTCAACAGATGGTCAGCAGGTTCAAACGGTTTCACAAGTTCTTCAGATAATGGGAACACAAATCAAGAAAGCAGTCAAATTCCAATCATTCCTGGCTCTAATCAAACCTTACTTGCCTCTGGAACACCTCCTGCTAACATCCAGAATCTCATACCTCAGACTGGTCAAGTCCAGGTTCAGGGAGTTGCAATTGGTGATTCATCTTCTCCTGGTCAAACCCAGGTAGTTCCTAATGTGCCTCTTGGTCTGCCAGGAAATATTACGTTTATACCAATTAATAGTGTCGATCGAGATTCTTTGGGACTCTCGGGCAGTTCTCATACAATGACAGCAAGCATTAATGCTAATGGACATTTGATAAACACAGGAAAAGCTATGAATAGTTCAGACTATTCAGAAAGGACTGGTGAGTGGGTTTCTCCTGATATTAATGAAACTAATACTGGTACAGATTTATTTGTGCCAATATCCTCTTCATCACAGTTGCCTGTTACGATAGACAGTACCGGTATATTACAACAAAACATAAATAGCTTGACTACATCTAGTGGGCCTGTTCATTCTTCAGATCTTGAGGGAAATTATATTCAGTCGCCTGTTTCTGAAGAGACACAGGCACAGAATATTCAGGTTTCTACAGCACAGCCTGTCGTACAACTTCAAGAGTCTCAGCAGCCAACCAGTGAAGCCCAAATTGTGCAAGGTATTACACCACAGACAATCCGTGGTGTGCAAGCCAGTGGTCAAAATATATCACAACAGGCTTTGCAAAATCTTCAGTTGCAGCTGAATTCTGGAAACTTTTTAATTCAGGCACTGACAATGACCCCTTGTGGACAGATAACTTGACAAATGTTTCAAGTACAAGGGGGGTCCAAAACTTGCAGAATTCGCAAATACAGCATACTGCTGCCTGACAAATAACTTTGATGCCTGTTCAAACATTCACACTTGGTCAAGTTGCGGCAGGTGGAGCCTTCACTTCAACTCCAGTTAGTCTAAGCACTGGTCAGTAGCCAAATCTACAGACAGTTAACAGTGAACTCTATAGATTCTGCTGGTATACAGCTACATCCAGGAGAGAATGCTCACAGTCCTGCAGATACTAGGATCAAGGAAGAAGAACCTGATCCTGAAGAATGGGAGCTCAGTGGTAATTCTACCCTGAATACCGATGACCTAACACACTTAAGAGTACAAGTGGTAGATGAAGAAGGGGACCAGCAACATCAAGAAGGACGAATACTTCGGAGGGTAGCTGGCACTGTAAAGAAGGTGATGGGAGAGCTACCAATCTTGGGAAAAACAAGCAACACATTTGTCATATACCAGGATGTGGTAAAGTCTATGGGAAGACCTCACATCTGAGAGCTCATCTGCATTGGCATTCTGGAGAACGCCCTTTTGTTTGTAACTGGATGTACTGTGCTAAAAGATTTACTCGAAGTGATGAATTACAGAGGCACAGAAGAACACATATAGGTGAGAAGAAATTTGTTTGTTCAGAACGTTCAAAATGCTTTATGAGAAGTGTCCACCTTGCCAAACATTAAAACGCACCAGAATAAAGAGGATATCACTCTAGCAGTACAGTGCTGGCATCCGTGGAAGCTGTGTGAGATAATACTTTGGTTACTGCAGGAGGAACAACACTTATCCTTGCAAATATTCAACAAGGTTCTGTTTCAGGGATAGGAACTGTTAATACTTCGGCCACCAGCAATCAAGATATCCTTACCAACGCTGAAATACCTTTACAGCTTGTTACAGTTTCTGGAAATGAGACAATGGAGTAAATATTACACAAATACTTATTCATTGTGGTTATTTTTATACAGTAGTAAGAAGAATATTGTTCCTAAGTTCTTAGATATCTTTTGATTGATGTGCAAAAATTTTTGGATTGACAATTTGGTTATACATGACACAAATGCCTTACTTTGTATGATATTCCATAGTATATTAAAAATGGTAAAATTACATGGGTTTTGTAGGTACTTTTGGAATCTAGAAGAAGTGAAATTTTACCAAGTTATATAAAGAGAAAATGGAGTTTAACAATGTGAATGGTAGTCTAACCAAATGCATTAATCCTGTGAGGTTTAGTGTAAAAATAAGAACATGTTGGTATTTATCTGCTGTAAGATAAAAAAGCTGGTGGGTGAAAGAAATCATGTTATGATAAAAAATTTTGTAATTTACTTGATGACTGGAATTTTTATAATGCAAAACTGACAAATCAAGTTTCCAAGCAAATGTTACATAGTGTAGGCTTTACTTAGCTTATCAATTTGTCATTTGAAGCTAATTATTTTAATTAGATTAACTATGTATACTATTTTAGGTATTACTCTTGTAAGATTTTGAAAATTACATTTTAACATGGAATCCTGTTTAAAAGCCATGTTTAAGATTTAATTTGCCAGAATAATGTCTTGTTAATATTCTTTCAGTAATGAAGTTGGACAATATAACCAATGTTTAAAAAAGTTTGAATGTATAGGTTGAGGCATTTGGGTGGTGAGAAAATGTTATAGTGAATTATCCCTTTTCTTGACTATTGGAGGACCAAAAAAAATAAGGTGTATTGCGTTTTAGCAGTGATTTTTATCCAATCTTGTTTCCAAAAACCATATGTCTCCCAGGGCCTTAAAAGCCATCATGTAAATTACCAGTAAAGTATAACACATGCACATATCACAAAATCATTTCCATGGTGATGATACTCCAACCATACGGATATTAGTCATAGAAAAACTAGAGGTTTTATGATTTTTTAAAGTCTTTTTTGGTCTAGGTAGTCAGTCTGCACTTGAATAACCATCATTTTCTTTTTTGCTTCTTCCCTTAAAATTTATATGTATCCAATACATTTAATCGAGAAACATACGTTTTTATTGTGCTGTATTTTCTTTTTATTTTTTAATTATTGTTTATATTTTCAATTTAAAAATGTACAAAATAAAGTTACATTGCTGGTCTTGTAAAAAAAAAAAGTGTATACACACACACATATGTATTTATATAAAATCAAGTGTACATAGTAACTCCAATGAATAATCCAAATTTAGTCTACAAATAATCCAGTCAACCTCAACCAATCACAGATTCTGATCTAGTAGAATTCAGATTAATGAGGTTATTATACTATATTAATAAAATTCTTTTCCTGCTAGTTCATTGCTAAGAAGTAGAAGTTTATTTTTATTTTTAAGAGACAAGGTCTTATTATTTTGTTATTATTATTTTTGTAGAGACAGGGTCTATGTTGCTCAGGCTGGTCTTGAACTCCTGGCCTCAAATGATCTTTCTGCCTTGGCTTCCCAGGCGTGAGTAACTAGGCCTGGCCTAGAATTTTACAAGATACTTTTCACTCAACAATGAACAATTATAATAATGGGACAATAAAACATTTGCCATATACTCTAGACCTTCAAATTCTGTGACAGATATAGTTGAAAATAAAGACAAAGCAGGGCCAGGTGCAGTGGCTCATGCCTGTAATCCCAGCAGTTTGGGAGGCCAAGGTAGATGAATCAGTTGAGGTCAGGAGTTCGAGACCAGCTTACCCAATGTGGTGAAACCCTGTCTCTACTAAAAATACAAAAAAGTTAGCCAGGTGTGGTGGTGCATGCTTGTAATCCCAGCTACTCAGCAGGCTGAGGCATGAGAATCACTTGAACCTGGGAGGCAGAGGTTGCAGCAAGCAGAGATTGTGCCATTGCACTCCAGCCTGGGTGATCGAGTGAGACTCGATCTTAAAAAAAAAAAAAAAAAAAAAACAACAAAAAAAAACAAAGCAGATGCTTGTAAAGCTTAATCTCAAATTGCAAATAGATATAATATCTTTTAAAAACATATATTATTTGGGCCGGTATGGTGGCTCACACCTGTAATCCCAGCACTTCGGGAGGCTGAGGTGGGTGGATCACTTGAGGTCAGAGTTCAAGACCAGCCTGGCCAACATGGTGAAACCCTGTCTCTACTAAAAATACAAAAATCAGCCAGGCCTGGAGACGGGTGCCTGCAATCCCAGTTACTCAGGAGGCTGAGGCAGGAGAATTGCTTGAACCTGGGAGACAGAGGTTTCATTGAGCTGGGGCACCACATAATTTGATGCTAAAGGTGATCTTGTGTAACTTGAAATTCTGTAATAAAAATCTAATTTCTAGCTTTGATTATATTTAATTAAATGAAGAGGTTAAATTTCCTTATTAGGTTTAATATTGTATCAGATTTAAATTTTTAAGGCATCCAGATGCAAATAAGATACCAGATGCAATTTATTGGCATACATATATATATATTTGTGAAATCATCTAACAGTTTCTTCTTCCTTCTCTTGACTCCTTGGCCTCAAAGATGGCAAACATGCAAAATGGAGGGGGTAACCTCACAAAATATTAACATTAAACAGAGTAATATATGTGATACTGATTCAGGCTAAATTGAAATATGAACTTTTTAGTTATAAGAAATTAGATAAGTACTAATGCTTTATATGGCACTTAACTGTTTAGAAAAGTCATATTTGATCATTTGGTTGATTCTCTCAAATCCTTTGAGATAAGCATGTTCGTTTTACAAAACGGGCAACAAAGTCTGGCCCTGGTGATAGGACCATGATTCATATCCCCTTCTGACTCTCAAGTTCTGTGTTTCTTTTTTTTCCTCAGTCAGGTGACTGTTGAACTAATCTGACTTGGATCTTGCCTACAGGAGCTTAGTCATGAAATATCCAAATGACTTTGTAAGCAGTATGATTCACTTTGTAGTAGGATTCATTTTAAGATATTGTCTGAAGGGACTATTATAGTGTACTGTCATTAATTATAAATGAACGTAACATTATTATGTGCCGATTTGCTGTAATCAGTTCAATTTTTATTTTAAACTAAATGTTGAAGACCATGGCACCATCTTTGGTGTTCAAGAGAAGAGACTCTGATATGGCAAGTTTTACTATGTCATTGATGTAGAGTAACTCTTTCTCCAAACTAAACTAAATCTCAGTTGCTTTATTGCTGAGCTTTTAATGTGTCCCCCTCCACCTATTTTTTTTTTTCTTTACTTCCAAAAAATTATTTTGGCATGCGAGATTATTTCACAGAAATATTTTATTTGGCTTAAAACTCATTTCTGAATAACCATATTTTGCCTGCCCATATAAATACAGTTCTGATTTCAGATTGTGGTTTGAATTCGAGTTTAGTTTTTGTAGAAAAATATTCAGAATCTCTGATGGGAGGAAAATAAGGGGCCTGGAGAAGAAGAGGCATCGGTGGGGACCTTTGTAGTAGGTTTTTGACTTTCTTTTCCTTTCCAAACCGCTCATAGTTAATACCATCCTTCTAGCCTTGTCCCTTAAATTCTGAGTTGTTCCCCCTAGACTCAAACATCAGAATATATTTTAACTATTGCTTAAATTTGCAACAGCCCTTTGCATTCCACATCACATTAGTTAAGGGACAAACTACATGCTCTGATAGTGAGTTTAGGACATTTTTAATTTATTTTATTTTATTTATTTTAAATTATTTATTTATTTAACTTTAAGTGCATACTGTATCTGGCATTTCTCCCCGTGTTCTCCCTCTCCACCCTCCGCTGTCTCTCCCCTACCCCCTCAACTGCCCCCAGTGTGTGATGCTCCTCTCCCTGAGTCTACGTGTTCTGATTATTCAACATCCACCTATGAGTGAGAACATGCGATGTTTGGTTTTCTGTTCTTGTGTCAGTTTGCTGAGAATGATGGTTTCCGGATTCATTCAAGTCCCTACAAAGAACACAAACTCATCGTTTTTTATGGCTGCATAGTATTCCATGGTGTATATGTACCACATTTTCTTTGTCCAGTCTATCATTGATGGGCATTTGGGTTGGTTCCAGGTCTTTGCTATTGTAGACAGGGCTGCAATGATCATAT
>CAUYQU010032200.1:0-33177 GCA_963574635.1 Cheracebus regulus
GTTATTATACTGTTGGGTGCCTAAACCACCTTTCATGACATAAGTAATCAACTATTGATTGACACTTCATGTTAGACTGTACTCAGTATTGCAGGAGACTCATACATATATAGCAGACCCAAACATACATGTGGGGGGGGGGGGGCGTGTGTGTGTGTCTGTGTGTGTGTGTATATACATGCAATCCAAGGGTAAGTATAGTTGGAAGCACAGACAAGGAAGTGCACTGAGTACCAAGGAGTAACAAAAAATAAAAATCTAAGCAGGATTTAACCTAAATTTTCCTTAAAGAGATTCTATTCTAACATAAATCATAATCTTTAAATCTGTATCTTTCAAAAAGTCCCATTTAGCTTGTGAATTGTTCTGCCTAGTTTAGACCCATCACTTCATACATGCAGAAGATACAGCTCTTACTAAAACATTAATCTGTATATACCTCTTCCTTGGCATGGATAGGGTTGTTTAATTAAAACTTACATGTATTTAGTTAAATACAAAGACTAGCATCTGCTCAAATTAACTGATTTTTTTTTCTGAAAAGTTAAAAATAAAATTTTAGTAGGAAAAAAACAGAAATGTGAGACATAGTGATTTGTTGTTACCAATTATGTTTCAGCTTAAAACTCTTAACCCAACTTGAAAATACTTAGCTTCCAGAAGGTATACTGATGTCAGAAGTGACATACTTATTCAGATGACAAAGTACAAATTTAAAAATCTATCATGTTTTTAAATGGCTGACAAAATCCACCACCAAATCTAAGCAATGCTTAAACTTGATTACTCTGTATTTGAGCCAAAGGAACAAATCTGAATGTTAACCTGGGAAAAATGATAGGGTAGATACCAATAATACAATTCTTAAATAACAGCTCTGATTTTTATTTAAAAATCACTCTTCTAACTTCATAATATCCCCTTGAAAAAAAGATGGGAATTTTAATCACTTAGGATTTTTTTTAAAAAATAGGATTTAAAGCAAGATTAACTGTTGCTTTAAGTCTTGACATTTCCTTATTAATAACCCTAAAGCTTAATGAGGCACAACAGAGTTAAGAATTGAAATTTTTTTAATGAAAAAGAAAAGTAAGGACAGTTTGGTGCCATATACTATCATAAAAATAATCTGCTCCAGAAAGACTTTAGTCTCTACATGTAAAAAGAAATATCTAAAAAGGATATCTTCATAAAATCTCCGTGTGAACTTTTAGAAGGTTAGGGCAGACTTTGATGAAGGTATAAAAGTCAGAAAGTACCTAAGGCTTAGTAGTCTTTTAAAAACGTGAGGATATACAAAATATTGTTTTTCAAATTACACTTAGCACGTTTGTAACTTACCACCTATTAGTAATGACTGTATGCCTCAAGTTAAGAAAAGCACAGAAATATACATAACTGTGTCTAGTAAGTAAAACAAACAGTGAACATCAACTAAGTTCATTCTTCTTTTCACAAGAACTTGTTTCAAAGGCACCTGAAAATGAAATAAACACTGAGAATAAACATATGCTTTACACTTAAGATGATTGCTGAATCCTTGCCACATTCTAGAACAAAGCTGCTTCTTTTTATGTATGTTTCATATGTTGAATACTAACCTCTTTAAAATCTGTACCTAATAGGTGAAAAACACGTTAAGGTTTATGCATCTTTTTTTCCAAGGTTTTCATGCAGGGTTGAAACCAGGACCTATGTGTTAACTCTAACAGCTCTGAATTTCTATGAACATTAAAGTACTGTCCTAGATGCCCCATAACCCATACAAACGTATTTAAATTAGAACAATGGTGTTATGCAATTAAGATGTGGACTAGAAAAACACAGGTTTCTAACATATTAATTAACTAGGTCAATGGTAAAAGCAACATTGATTTTTTTTTCTTAACAATAAACCTATATAAGGATTTGAAAGTCACTTGTATTATTTGAAAGAAAAGCCATTCACAACTTTGTGATATAATATTTTATCCTTTTATCAGGTAAGCTGAATGCTCAAGTTTGGATTTTTAAATGTAAAAATGCTAATATCTTAAAATGAGAAAGACTAAAGAAAATCTTGATGTTGAACATACTATGCAAAATTGACTAGAATTATGTAAATCTAAGTAACAGAATAACTAACCTAGTAAAGAATTTCTCAAAGTAAAATAAGGAACACAGACACTTCAGGTAACAATTAAAGGCACAGCGTCCTTTGAATATTCAATTATATTTAGTTCATATAAAAAAGGATGCTCTGTATCTGCACTAATAACCTACACATTCTCTTCTTTCTAAAACTATGGGCTGCTTAGTCTGGGGGAAAAAAAAGAAAAAAAAAGAAAAAAAAAAAAGCCCTAGACTGTGAATAGCAGCTGACTGCAGAGCGGCCACTTTCACCTTGCAGATAGAGCTTTGTTGTTCTGGCGTGTAAAGCAGACCATTAGCACAAAGTCATTTCTAATCTCAGTTGTACAATCCACATGGTGCACTTAACCCTAAAACTCACGTTGCATAAACTGCTCTGCTTCCACTCCTAATGACCTTTCAAATCATTCAATGTTACTGCTGGACTTGTACTCATGAATTAGAGGACTGCCAGATAACTTGATGACAAAGTTATAATTTCTCCTTTCCTGAAGGTTTAAAAAAGTCAACATTGGTATAGAAGAAACGGAGAAAGAACATACAATGGAAAAGAAAAGCATATTATTTAATGCTTATAAACGATATTTTTAGAAATGCTTAAGAAAAAAATGACAGAAAATTCACACCTGACTTCAAGGCAGATGACTAAAACAGAAAATGAGAGTGCTCCACTTGTAACACACACAGGTTTCCCACAGTATTCATGACCAACAAATGTCTCTTCGTGTCCTAACTTCTCTGCACAGTATTCAATTAAATTTCACTTTTAGATGAAAAAGTTTATGAAAACCATCTGCTGCTGGATTCACACTCTGAGAATTTACTGTCTGTAAATAAGAAGATCCAATGCTGTCCAAAAATTAATGCTTTTAAAGACTTTTAAAAAAAAATGTGTATCTCCTTCGTTTAAAAAAAAAAAAAACCTAATGTACACAGGAGTCTGAAGTTTGTATTGCCTTCCTCTTAACTTCAAACACTTTAGAAGCAGGACTTTTTTTATTCTTCTTCCTGCAGCCTAACCTCTTTAATAAACCCCATTTTTTAAAGAAGAAACAATAAATAAAGTGACAGGAGGTGAAAGAATGAGGAGTGTGCGTTGGGAGAATAAAGGGCGGTTTTATAACAGGAGGTACTTTTGTTAGCAAGTGACTGGCAGGTCTCCTCCCCCAAGTTAGAAGGAATTCCATCCACTCTCCAAAACTGCAAAGGCCAAAAATGTCTAGTCTAATAGTTCTGAAATCCCCGAGTCAGGAGAGAGCCAAGTGGGGGGTGGCGAGTGGGGGAAGGGGAGAAAATCGGTAGGAGAAAAAGAACAAAAGGAGAAATCTAAGAAAGGGGAAAGGAACGCCGGGACCCTGGCGGCCTGGGAGGCAGGGGTGGGGAGAGCCAAAAAGTGTGAGAGCACGACCCCGGGAGGAAAGCGTGGAGCCAGGCACGGCCAGGCTTGCCGCACCATGGCGCACCATGGACAGGGCTCCGAGCGGGGTGGCCCACACCCGTCTACAGGGTTGCGGGAGAAAGCTGGAGAGATTGCGGGCGCCAGCCCCGTCCCGCCCCCGCCGCAGCCCCTCAATCCGCCCCGCCGGCCGGAGCGCGCCAAACCCTGACCTGCAGACTATGGAGCGGGGCGATCCACACCACCTGTCCCCACCCCCGGAGCAGAACATCGTGAGGGCAAGAGAATAAAAGGAGGCACTTCCGAACTACGTCCGCACTTTTCGGGGCTGCCAGCTGGCAGTAGAGCAACCCTCCCCCCTGACCCGAGGGCGATTTGCAGGGGGCCCCCTCCGCGGATTTTCCTGCCCCGCGATGAGGGCGGGCACGCCCCTTTCCCGCAGCCTCCGAGGGACCCCAGGGCAGGCAGAGACCGACTTGGGACCAGGGCACAGCACCCGCCCCGCTAGAGGGTCCCGGCCGCGGCTGTGCGAAGCGGCCTCCGGGCCCGGGTTGGCTCATCGGGAGGAGCCTGGGCACTCTGGGGCTGGAGGCGGTGGAAAGTTGGGCTGCGCCGGGCTGGGAACCCGCAGCGCGCCGCACCGAGGGAACCTGCGCCCGGACTGGAGCAGGTGCTTCCTGCCGAGGAAGAGCCTCTTAGTAGAGATTAAATGAAAAGGCTCGCGGGCGCTCTCCCGAGGGTGTGTAAAGTACGGAAAACTCCAGGCGAAGGCGCCCCCGGGGCGCAGGAAGGGCAAAGGCAGCGGGACAGAAGGAGAGGAGCAGCCGCCTAACGGAACTTCTCGACCGGGGGGATTCTGGGCGTGAGAGGCCAGACTCGGTCTGGAGGCAGACGCGGGTCGACAGAGACTCCTCGGGGCAAGAGGGCCAGGTTTTCTTTCCAGGTAGGACGGACACAGAGTATTGTGAGGGCAAGAGAAGATAAGGAGGCAACTCTGGACTGGGATAAAGACAATGGGAGAGTGGAGCCCTAAGGCACCGGGAAGCGCACGGGTGCCAGGGGGGTAAGGTGGAGGCAAGTCTCGTAACTAAGACACCAGAGTGAGAATTCCTACTGTAAACTCGCCACCCATCCCTGCAGGGGAAAAAAAATGGAGCAAAGTACCATGCGAGGGGCGAGAGGCACAAAAAACTGCAAAACCTGGGAGTTATCCTGCCTCACCCTTCTGCCGTCTGGGGACACCCCCCGCAAGCTTGCTCGGCCCCGGAGGCGCAGAGGGGGCCCACAAACGGCCTCCAAGAGCCCCGCCAGGAGAGGCGCGAGAGACCGGCTGGCCCCGGCGCCCGGCCAGAGCCTGATGCCTGCGCAGCTCCCGGCCCCGCGGCGCGGCACCTCCCTTCCCGGGTGCGCAGCCCGGCCCCGCAGCGGCGCGGGGAACAAAGGGACCTGGCGCCGCCCGCCCCACCCCGGCCCGCGGGGACCGCCGCTTACCTGAAGCAGGGCCGCCAGCAGCGGCAGCAGGGTCCGCGGCGCTCCCGCTATCCGGCACATGGAGGCGGAGAGGGGCCAAGCGAGGAGCCGGAGGCGGCGGCGGCGGCGGAGGCAGCGGCAGCACCAACAGCGGCGCGGAGAAACGGCTCCAGGCAGTTTCCACCCCTTCCCTTCCCTTCCCCTCCCCTCCCCACCCCCTTCTCCGCTGCTCTCCGCTCCCCGCCAATGGAGAGCGAGCTGATGACAAATAGCGGGCCGCGGAGTCCGCGGGACTCGCACCAGGAGTAATAAAACAGACCCAGAGATCAAGGAGCTGGGGAGGGGCGGGGGAGCAGGGCAGGCAAGCGTGTGAGTGTGAGCGTCTGAGTGTGTGTGGAGGCGGCCGCTGTGGCAGCGCAGGCGGCTCGGCTACGGCCCGGAGCGCGGCGGAAGCCGGGAGGGATGCAGCGGCGGGGACCTTGGCCAGTGGAGGATGCGGAGGTGGAAGTGGAGCGGATGGCGCTCCCCAGGAGCTCCGCCACGCGAGGTTTCGGGCTCGCGGTTTTGCTTCCTCCGGGTCCCCGCTCCAGGGCCGCTCGGCGCGATGAAGACGCCGGGGACAGCGCCGCGGGGAGGGCGCTCCGGGCCGTGAGCGCTGCACCCACAAAGAGCAGCAGTCCCGCCGCCCGGCGCCTCCGCTGCGTGGGGGCCGAAGGCCGCTTCTCGGCTCCTCTTTCCGGTCCCCCGGCGAGTTGGAGACTGTTCTCCGGCCTCGGCTGCAAAGGGGTGAGGCGAGGGGCCGGCGCGGCCGCTCCCGCCGCGGCTCCTTCCCGCGCAGCTGCCGCCGCAGCCGCCCCTACTGCCCGCGCACCGGCACCCGCCCGCCGGTCCTCGCCCTGCGCGGCTCACTCGCGCGCGCCGCCCTCCGTCGCCGACCGCGCACCCGGCTCGGCCCCCGCTGCGCGACCTGGGCGAGCCGCCGCCGCTCTCCCCGCGCTCGCCGCACGCGCTGCCTGGCTGCGCGGCCCGCTCCGCTCTCCTATCCCTCCCGCCGCCGCCGCCGCCCTCGCCCCCGCCCCCGCCCCCGCCTCCCGCCTCCCGCCTCCCGCCGAGCTTCCCCGCCCGCGTCGCGGCCAATCGGAGGCCACCAAGCTGCGGCTGTAGCCGGCCGGATCCGCGGCAGCCGCCCGCCCCCGCCCCTGCCCCCGCCCCGCCGAAGCACCCCGTATTTTGCTGCAGCCCGCGGGGGGTCGCCGGCGGGAAGCCTGGGGTGCGCCGAGCACCGCCCCGGCAGGTGGAGGGGCTGCGGGAAATAAAATAACTTGCGCAGGAACTTGATGGGTAGCAGGTTCATCTTTGGTCCGCGGTGGGGAATCTGATGGAGATGAGGAATGGTGGGGAGGGGGATGCTTCCTTGGGAGCCTAACGCACGTTTCTCTATTTTGTCATCCTTTGACGCTGGGTAATCTTTCCGGGCTGGGGCAGACTCCGCAAACTAAGGACACAGGCCAAGCTCATCCTAGCTATTGTCTGAGGCGCTCGCGGGGAGCCACCTGCGGGCGGGCGAGGGCGGAGGCTGCTGCTCCTCTCTGGGGCTCGCACCTCCAGCTCCCACCCTTGCAGATGTACTGGAACAGCCCAAGTTTCTGTGGTGTTGTTTTGTTTTGTCCCCTCTGGGAGTTTGAGAGTGCATGTTTGTTATTTTATTTGAAATCTCCCGGTTTTCCACGGCTACCCGTTAGTGGTATGGTTCACATTTGGGGCCAACAGTTTCAGGGTACTTTCACTCCCTCCCACCACCCCCAACCACAATTAAAAAAGAGAAACTAAAAGCCGGAACTCCTGAAAAGAGGACTATCTAAAAGATAAAATGACTGATAAAGAATTCTCACTATGTAAAGGATTTCAACTGGCTTCCTTAAAGGCATGAACTTGGAGGGCAGCACAGTGAGAGACTTCACAAGTTCGAGTCACAAGCGTTTGTGGAATGGAACGCGGGATGAGGAGCAGTTTTTGATTTTTTGTTTTTTCTAACTCTGGTGAGGTAATAAATTTTCGAGAACCTTTTTTTTTTAAGGTTTTCAGGTAAATAGAAATACCCGTTTTATCTAAGCTTTTCAACACTTGGAGGTCGGTAAACTTCATTGCAGTTAATGAATATTTTCTGCCTTTATTCCTTGCTTTTCTGCTTTGGATGACAAATATTAACGCTATTTGAGTTTCAAGATACTGATCATTTAAGAATTTGATGATGAACCTTTAAAAATCAGCGACTAATTTCTTGACATAACTGATGCAGCTTTTAATAATGTACTATTGCTGTCTAGGCTTTTAAAAATTTAATATTCATAGGGAGACATATTCAATTTTAATTAAAACATAATATTGTAAATTTTCTGATGAAACAAATTTTTTCCTGGATTTTTTTTCTTAAAAGAATAAGAAAGGTTATGTTAATTAAATTTAAAAGGTGAAATGAAAGACTTGGCTAATACAGTAATCAGAAGTGCTTGTTCTTTTCTTTTTTGCTAGATATTATTTTCACACTAGTGCTAATCAGCCTAAAAGTTATCTTTGCAATAGATTATTTATAAATTATGCATCCCAGGAGTCATGCATAAGAATAGTAAAAATTGAGTCGAGATATGGGGATATGTTTGTTATATTCCAAAGTGGGATTTATAGATCTCATCTCCATGGCTAAAATTTCAGCTTCAACCCTGTACATGGAGTTTTGATTGCATCCTCGTCACTCCTAGCAGTAGCCATTAATGTTTATTGCCATTCTGATTAATTTAAAGGTAGAACAAATTTCAGCATGAATAACTCTATTGCTTGTTAGTAGTATTTACTTGAAGGTTTAAACATCATGTTTCTTATAAATTAAACGCTTATGATTTCAAAATCTCCTTTGGAATGACTGTCAGTCAAGGAATTCTGATTCCAACAGTTTTTGATCCTTTAGGTAAGCACTTAAAGCATTTTTTAGAAGTCCAATTTGCATGCCTCTCACTCTTCAGTAGTTGTGAATTGTTTTAGAATCTTGCCTCATTTTAAGTTGATCACCTGTTCAGCCAAATCTTGCTAATAGTTATAGGCTTTTGATTACAAGAAGGAATAGTCTAGTCTAAAATCATGCTGTTGGAGACTGTGCATCCATTTGATGGTAATGAAAGTAGATCTAGTGTTGACTATGATATCCAAACACAGCTTTACCTCTATAATAACATGCCTAAGATTAGCTAATGGGGCCATTGATTTTTCTGGGCAAGTGATGACCAAACTCTCAGATTTTTAGCCCCTGCTTAAAGCATTACTTCTCTGAAGATCGGTTTTCCATCAGCCTATAGAACTCCAGGGATGCAGGAGATTGTCAGTGATCCAGAGAAACAACCCCAGATGGTATTAGGGGTTGGATAAATGGAGACAAGAAAAAAATATATAATAACATGAAACATGACTGCATTCACACACCAAAAATCAATCTAATCCTTCATTTCTGACCTATGGAGTGATGCCTATTTACAACAAGAGGTCTGCAAAGCCTTATGGAAAGACTGATTAAATGATGTGTCCTGAACACTTGGCCAGTTTTTATATGTATGTAGAGGTCACGATGATTCATTTCTAAGCATTCATTTTTATGAGTATGTAGAGGTCATGATGCTTTGTTTCTAAGCATTTATTTCAAAAATCATAATAAATGTTGTTCTGGTGTGTTTTCTCAGACAGCAGATGCTACATGTACAAATTCACCATGTGCGTGTTTGTGTACAAAGGTTCTTGCCTTGGACATAAATGCTGAACAGCAGTAGTCTAATCTGGAGCCTCGTCTCCCCCACCTCCCCTTCCCCACCCCCTATAGACACACACCTCAAACACAGGCTCCACACTTGTCTTTGTCTCTGACACCTAGCACAGTGTCCTTCCCAAATGTTGAATGAAGACTCCCTTCTCCACTCGTCCTCCTATTTAAGTCCCTGAGACTTAAAAAGGTACACAAGGCCATCAGCTGGTAAGTAGGAAACGCAGAATGGGACCCAGATTCTCTTACCCCCACTCTTATCTTCGCCCTTTATCTTATTCTGGGAAGTTCCTTTAATGTTGGAAAATTAAACTATATGGGATGAGAGAGAGATTTTCCTTTTTAAAGAAGAAAGTATAATGATACTAGGGATTTGTCTAGTATTTTCTTCAAGTTTTTTGTTCTTCCAGGTATGTGTGAAATTGAGGACATAACTCTACCTTTCTTTCCGCTGCTCTCAGTTTTCATATGCTTTTCTTAGTGTGATCATCTTATTTATTGTGATTTTGGCATTTAAAGATCCATATCTTTTTTTTATCTCTAGATGGAGAAATAATTTTTTTTTAATTTTTTTTATTGTATTTTAGGTTTTGGGGTACATGTGAAGAACATGAAATATTGTTGCATAGGTACACACATGGCAGTGTGATTTGTTTTCTCCCCATGCTGTCTCTCCCCAACTCCCCACCCCCCACTCTCCCTCCCCTATTTCCCCCCAACAGACCCCAGTATGTAGTGCTCCCCTCCCTGTGTCCATGTGTTAAAGATCCATATCTTTGATGCAACCTGGCTGCTAAACACAAGCCAGTTGTTCATCTGGTGCTCAGAGAAGTAGTGATCTGATCCAATATTAGAAGAAAAACCTGGCTATTTAAAAAAAAAAAAATCTACTCTTGTTTGAAGATATTATTTACCTATTGTTTTTCAGTATTTGAAAATCAAAATCAACATCTACATGGAAAATAGAACCAAAGAAGTAACTTGAAGTACATATGGTCACATAAGTGAGATATAGATTTGCCAGATAAGCAACTCAACAGAGGCGACTAATTCATAAACAGGCCCCGAATTACAAGGAACCCCACCAACACACACACACACACACACACACACACACACACACACACACACACACACACACACACACACACACACTCCCTTTCTGGTTCTGGAAGGTAGAGGGGTAGAGTAGAATAAACAGATATGGCTATAAATTCAAGTAGACCTAGCTCTATGACCTTGAGTAAATTTCTTAACATTTCTAAGGCCCTTTTATCTTATCTTGAAAATGTGGATAATGACATTTCTTTAAACAGTCAGATAGGAACACAATAGAGCACAATAGGGCCTTAGCATTTTATCTGTAGTGTATTAAGTATGCTGATTTCCACAGAGGATTCAGAGCACAGTTAATTATCTCAGTAAACTGCCAGGTGTGGTGGCTCATGTCTGTAATCCCAGCACTTTGGGAGGCCAAGGCAGGCGGATCTCGAGGTCAGGAGGTCCAAACCATCCTAGCCAACATGAAGAAAACCTGTCTCTACTAAAAATTACAAAAGTTAGCCAGGTGTGGTGGCACCTGCCTGTAATCCGAGCTACTTGGGAGGATCAAGCAGAGAACTGCTTGAACCTGGGAGGCAGAGACTGTAGTGAGCCAGATCATGCCACTGCACTCTAGCCTGGAAGACAGAGCGAGACTGTCTCAAAAAAAAAAAAAAGAATAAAAAGAATCTCAGTGAACACTCTTTCACCTCTCCCAGTTGCTGTCTGCAATTAAAAAAAATGCTTTTAGTCAAAATTTTATTTGGGAGTTTCAGATTTTGGAAAACAACACAAAACCTCTAATGTAAAAAGTAATGGCTGAGTAAATAATCTACAGACTGGTAAAAGAAAAATTTGGTGGCTTTGTAATGTGCAGAAAAACAAGCCTGGACATATGAAAGTATTCACAGGAAACAATATAATCAATATTAATTTTATTGATTTGGTATAGGAAAATGAATTCTTATTTGAATTATCTCACAAATTGATAATACCAAGACCAGGGCTAAGCTGCATTTTGCTTAGGACTTTTCTTTTGCTAACCTGGCTTTTATTGTTTCTTAAACTGCTTTCTGCCTATGTGCTTCCAGAGTTGGGTTTGCATAGTTGATTTCATGAGTCTTTTTTAAACATCAGCTATATTTGAGAAAATATGATTTTCATGATATCCAAGAAATCTACCTTCTGCACCAGAAGCCTGGATATTTACAGGGTGATACCAGCACTTTAGATCACTTAAAAGACAGAAAGCCTATTTCACAAGATAAACAAATCTTGAGAAAATAAAACAAATCATGCTGGAGACTTTGGTAACTCTTAGTGGTGCCAAACTTTTGCCCTCATGTCCTTTTAAAAGCAAAAATCTGTCTTCAGGAAAGTTCTCAAATACAACTGTCAGTGTTTAAAGGATAGTAAAACATATTTATTGTCTGAACTTATATTTGATTGCATCCTTTCATCCAATGAAAATTGAGGCAGTGGATAAAGTATTGGCTTGGGTTCAAGAAACCAGTTTTCTCTTCCCAGGTCTATGGCTGGCTGAATAACCTTAGGTGTGACACTTAATTTCTCTAAATGTTTCCTAATTTATAGAGCAGAAATAATGCCACTTTTCTCATAAGAATGCTGAGAGAACTAAGATAACCATGTCAGTTAAATCTACTTCTCCATAGAGAAGTTCTGCATAAATACGTCTTATTCTTTAAGGCTGTGGATTCAACTGTAAGAGGAATGATTAGTGTCTAACGTTAAGTCATATTTTAATGATGTGGCATAATCAACAAGCCACCAAGTGCTTATTAAATTTTTTCTCCTTTTTCCCACTTACTCATAAATTTTTTAAATAACAGTTATCTTTTCCATTACGAAGGCACCATTCACAGATATTTGAGAAAATTATATTGTTAAATGCACCATAATTATTCATAGATTATGCTTACCCGTCCTTATATTCCAGTACCAGCTGTGCAGATATGGTCTGAGTTTTCCTTTTAAACAGGGAATGTAAAATACCAATAATATTCCCATTTATTGCAGAATTTATAATGTATGTCACTCTGACCCATTTTTACATAGTTGCTAAAAAGAGCTGTGTGATTATCGCAGATAAGCATGATCTTTCTGGGAGATCTATTATTTTGACTCATTCTTGAGAAAGGTTTTTCAAAGACATGTCTGCAAGAGATGAGGATAGTCTCATTTCTAAAGTATTTACTAGAACTAATAATAAAGTGCATTTTTATTCCAAGAGTAATTTATCCACACTATGTGAAATTTCAAAGTCTTGGAGGCCAAGACACAGGCTGTCTCAAATTCAGGGAAGAGGGCTTTGAGGAACCTGCTGGTCAGTGCTATGAGGGAAAGGAGTCGAGAGATAGGGATAAAGGTCTCAAGTGGACATCAGGAAGGACTAAGGCACTTGAGGTTTGTGCTCTGTCATCAGCAGAAGGGGCTCATACTGTGGATACAGTGTGGACTATGGTCAAGCGATAGGATATGGGGAAAGTCACAGTCATAACAATTGCTCAATAAATATTTGCCCAGATTTAGGAGTGAGTCATACAGGAAAACAGGACATGGAATTTGGACAGGAGGGTGGGAACAAGCTTTTCAGTATCCAGAACTGATAGGAAGCTCCACACAAAGGGAGCACCTGATATGTAACAGTTCATCCAGGCCAGTTCATTCTTTCCTATCCTCCGATTTGCACAATTCTTGATAAGGGAAAGTTTCTCATGAGATTCTTACTGGGATGTATGAGGTTATCCTGAGTTCTAAAACTACTTCAACAAATGTGAAATACCTATTTATACTTCTTCTCAAGTTGTTTTTGTAAGGATGGAAATGAGGTAAAATGATTTTTTTGCTTTACAGTCTTTTTTAGTCAAAAGTAAGCACGATTTGACTGAAAATAAATGGGATAGTATACAGTTGAACTGAAGAAGATATAAGTTGGCTTTCTTAATTTTATTGCCTCATTTTCTGGAACTCCTTGTTTTTTGGATGTAGAACTTTCCAGAGTATTGATTTTTATTTTTTTTAATTTCTCTCATTTTACCTTCTCCCTTTCTCCCTCTTTCCCTTTTTCTCTAAAATTAAAAAAAATTGGAGAGATTTCTTTACCTTTATTTTCCTACTTTCTGTTGAGAATTTGATTTATTTCATTTCCAAGAGGTTTCAGTGGTTCTCTGATTTATTTTTTATAGATCTTTGCTCTCATTTCATAAATGTAAGAGCTTCTCCTAAGTCTATATTATTCAAAATTTTCTTCTGCTTCTGCTTTACATGAGTTTCTTCTCTCTCTCTTTTTTTTTTTTTTTTTTGCAGTGTTTGTTTTTGTCTCATATTTGAGGCTTTCTTGAGATTATGTTTAGTATGCAGAATTTCATTTAATCTTACCAATTTTTAATCAAGCCCCCTACCCTGCCTCATTTTTGCTTGAAGCAAGAGGTCACAGGTTATCCCAAAGGCTTCTTCCTAGGAACCTTCTTCTTCAAACTTCTAACCACTGCCTTCTCCCATTCTGAGGAAACAGGGATTGTTATTCCCTCACTTATACCAGATGCCTCATTCCCATCTGCACCCTGGGACCAGTTCCTGCCCTGTAAAGGTGTTTAAAGAACCTCTCCAGGTGCGACAGACTCAAATCACACTGTGCTCCACTGGTGGCTTGACTTATCTGTGTCAAGATGTCACCTGTGATTTATTCCTTGATAAAAGGAAAGCAGGAGCCCTAAGTGATTTTCTGGATGACTG
Source organism: Cheracebus regulus (assembly GCA_963574635.1). Taxonomy (NCBI): domain Eukaryota; kingdom Metazoa; phylum Chordata; class Mammalia; order Primates; family Pitheciidae; genus Cheracebus; species Cheracebus regulus. Next base: position 13,599 of record CAUYQU010032200.1, read on the forward strand.
CTGACACTTTTCTCTTGTCTGAGTTGGTCATCTACTTCTTCTCAATGATGAGACACATCAGTCTCATCAGAAACTTTCAGCTTAGGACTCCCCTTGTGACAGGGTCCTTTCTAAAGTTAATCATGGGCTTCCTGTGCTTCATGTCCTCCTACTGAGAAATAGTGTCCGCTCCACAAATTACTTCACCCCAAATTATTTGTTTTGGCCCCCACAGTTTTTAGCTTTAAAAATTTTTTAAATGCTTTATCCTCAGCATAACATAATAATAGTTATATGAAATCAGATTTCCAAGGTTTTATATTATGTGGTGGCAATCTGTGGAGGTACCTTCACCCTAATGCATTCACTCCATTCACACTAGCTGAATCTATCCAAAGTGAAGTAGTCATTTACATAATATGCAAAAATTTATGTGTCCAATAGACAATAAGAAATATAAATTTATAATATTGGTAGTCCAACCCTACTATTTATAGTCGATGGGATAGAAAGACTTAAGTAACTAAACTATTTAGTAGAATTATCTTCAATTTTGTTGTTATTGTTATTGTCATAATGTATTTGCTAACATACCCTAGAAATAACATCTTTCATTTGGGAGGTGTACTTTATAAATATATGTTGATCAATAAGTGCTTTTTTTATACTTTATCCCAAATATTGTGACATATTCCTCTTAGGGAAGGTCATTGCTACTTTCCCTGCTAACACTCCTCCTGTCGAGAATCATAATTTAATATTCAATTCTCTTCATTTGCATTTAATATAAATCTTCTTTTATTCATTGAAATCTTACGAGGTTAAATGTTATCTTGCTATTCAGGGGTGTGCCATCACTTCACCTTAAAGGTATTTATAAAGATTTTATTCACATAATGCTCTCAAGCTTAGAGTTCAACTATCAGGATTCATTCAACAGATATTAGGGTCCATTTAACAGATGCGTAGAATTTTTCACCCAAAGTTACATCCAAATACTTAGTTTTGTGAAATGCATCTCTACTGCTTGGAATATCCAGTTTTGCCTTACAGTAAAATTGGGTAGGCTCACCACCTACTAGTAACACATTTTGTAAACATACCAGATGAAGAAACCCACGTTTATTTATATAGCAAATACCTTCTCTTAAAAAGAGGTAACTTTTTAAAAATCGTGTCCAAATTGGAGTACTTACCTGAGAATAACAAAAAAAGTACAAGACCAATGCTGCCTATCTTTTTCTTTCACCCTTAGCCATACTGAGGACAAGCTGGCTTCAGTGCAGCTATGGCGTAGACTACAGAGCACACGAGAAAGAAACAATGGGGCCACCAACAATCTAAAAGGGAAGGAGCACTATAGTGAGCAGGAGCATGGACACATGAAGGCTCCAATGAGATTCTTAAACACTGTGTGTCCCGCAGAAGCTATCAGTGAAGAGATGTTAAGTTCATACAGCTTCTCCTTGAAGAAAAGCAACATCCTAGTATCTCAATAAACAAAAATCCTTCAATTCATTCAGAAGATGCTGACTAAAGTCTTAAAGGCATTTCCCAGTGGAATATGTTTTTGTTTATTTTTAAGAATCACACAATCAATCCAGTTCCTTGCATGTTGCAAACCTCTAAGAGATCCCTTTGCACCTGCTAAGTCCTGTAGTTTGGAATGACTGACAGTATCTCCTATAATCAATAGAGCATAATTGGATTATTACCAAAGGCAAAATAATATATTTGCTGTTTTTTAGTTTTTAAAAACCAATGTTTTAAAAATCCAAGTTTAATCATCTTCACTATCTAGGTAATAAAATATATATGTGCCTTCCCCAACATGTTTAAATAATCAATGTCATAATTAATTAATATTTTTTCCAGAAATAAAATTCTTAAATCTTTATGCAAAGTTTTGAACATACAAATATTTTGTATCCCTAGCTACTATTTTCTTAGCTTCTGTTTTCATTTAGAAATATTTGCATTTGACCACAATCTCCTTTACTAAATACTTTTCATCTTTGTCCTTCTTTGATTTGAAATCCACAGCTAATATAATTTCTTAGTTCTCTGTGCTTGATACAGTTTTTAAAAGGTCTATTTATTTTGAATCAGCTTACAATGCCTTATAAACAAGCAAGAAAAGAAAAAGTAGGGAGGGAGTAGTAAGGAGGAAGAAAGAAAAAATTATTCAGTTATGAACTGTTGACTTTTTCTATGCTTTGTTTAAATGTCTAATCTTAAAGGGGGAATGGTGGAATCCTGCTCTTTGAACCAGCCATTAGGAGGTGCTCATAGTTTGGAACAAACTCTTCAAACCTTTAAGGCTTGTCTAGTTTTTCTGTTCTGCAGAACTTATCTTTAATTTTAGAAATTTTCCTTCACTTGAACATACCACTTGTAAAAATTGTCTGGCTGACAGCTCTGGGAACCAAAGTCATCCAATTAGTCCAAAAAACAAATGTTTTGTGGCATCTATCACCACAGAACACCAACAGGCCCTCAGACAAACACATCAGGTTAAAAGAAAAACATGTATTTGAGAAGGAAAACCTTGGCTATTTTGCCTTCAGAGAGAAGTGGTTGATATTAATTGGTGTAAGGCAGTGGTCTTCCAGAAGTGTTTCCAAGGGCTATATCTAATTTTGTAAAGTAAAAGGGCATATTTGTATTCTGAATATGCCTACAGGGTAGAGTGTACTTTCATAAAGAAGTCTCATAGCTGTTTATTATAGACACATTCACACTGTTAATTTTTTATTTTTGTTTTACCATTATTGCTTTTCATTTGCTATAACAGACCCAGACTGGCAACTTGACAAGCCTTTGGCCCAGTGTGGACATGCTTGGAGCAAAGAAGACTGGAGGACAAGTATGTGCCATCCTTTGGTAGGTTTGCATTGGCTCCTCAAGCACTGTTTGGAAGAGAGTAAACAATGTTGGCCTACTTATTTGTAATAGAAGTTATTGTTAAGGAGTTATAGGTGTTTCTACAAATAGTACAAGTATGAAATACTATGTATGAATTACTTAACTGATTTAATGATGGCTTCCGTGATATTGTGCCATTTATCAAGTTCAGTGCAAAAATCAAATATTGACATTAAATTTTAATTTAAAAATTTCCATATTAAAGGAAATGCATGCACAAAATTTAAAAATTATATGCCTAAGAAAACAGAAGCTAACTTTATTTTATTTTATTTATTTTTATGTATTTATTTTTTTTGAGACAGAGTCTTGCTCTGTTACCCAGGCTGGAGTGTATTGGCATGATCTCAGCTCATTGCAACCTCCGCCTCCCAGGTTCAAGCGATTCTCATGCCTCAGCCTTCCGAGTAGCTGGTACTACAGGCACCCACAACCATGCCCAACTAATGTTTTTGTACTTTTAGTAGAGACAGGGTTTCACCATGGTGGTCACGCTGGTGGGGAGCTCCTGACCTCAAATAATCCGCCCCCTCCTGCCTCGGCCTCCCAAAGTGCTGGGATTACAGGCGTGAGCCACAGTGCCCAGCCTAACTTTAGAACAATTATTATTACTTGGGATCAACTCCTAGCAAATGGGAAAGCTTATCTTATTTCATATCTTTGGCACCCAACTCATAGTGTCTTAGGTCCAAGCATTTCCCAGGCCTAAGAGAGGTATTAGGCCTGCACTGCATAATGTTGATGATGACACCTACTGGCAGCACAGGATTTTGCACCCTAGTTCCATAAGACACTGAAGCCTCTTGTTCTAAAGATATTTGAAATCTGTATTTTTTTTTTTTTTTGCCTTTGTCTTTTTTTTTTAATTGTACTTTAAGTTCTGGGTTACATGTGCAGATCTTGCAGGATTGTTGCATAGGTACAGACATGCCATGGTGATTTGCTGTCTCCATCCCCCGCCATCACCTACGTAAGGCATTTCTCCCAGTGTTATCCATCCGCAACCTCCCTGCCCCCCCGCACTGTCCCTCCCCTAGCCCCTCAACCCCCAAGAGAACCCAATGTGTGATGTTTCCCCTCGTGCCCGTTTGTTCTCATTGTTCAACACCTGCCTATGAGTGAGAACATGCCGTGTTTGGTTTTCTCTTCTTGTGTCAGTTTGCTGAGAATGATGGTTTCCAGATTCATCCATGTCCCTACAAAGGACACAAACTCATCGATTTTTATGGCTACATAGTATTGCATGGTGTATATGTGCCACATTTGCTTTGTCCAGTCTATCACTGATGGTCATTTGGGTTGGTTTCATGTCTTTGCTTTTGTAAACAGTGCTGCAATGACATATGTGTGCATGTGTGTTTATAATAGAATGATTTATAATCCTTTGGGTATATACCCAATAATGGGAATGCTGGATCAAATGGAATGTCTATTTCCAGGTCCTTGAGGAATCGCCACACTGTCTTCCACAATGGTTGAACAAATTTACACTCTCACCAGCAGTGTAGAAGTGTTCCTATTTCTCCACATCTTCTCCAGCATCTGTTGTCTCCAGATTTTGTAATGATTGCCATTCTAACTGGCATCAGATGGTAACTCAATGTAGTTTTGATTTGAAAATGTTAATAACCAATTTGTTATCTAATTCTTCTTTTAATCCAAGTTGGTCTTATTTTCTTTTTCTAACATTTAGTATGTTTTCATTCTTTAAAACATGTAGAAAAATATTTATACTTATGAATTCACTTTAATGCACCAATTTTGCTTTGATGTTTTTATTAATTTTTTTTCTTCCTAAGTCCAATAGTTACTTTAAAAGATTTGTTTTCATTCTCAAGTGGTAAAATCTTGTTTCTAGTAACAGAAAAGTTTGTATTTTACATTCAATTGTTGTCAGTTAATATTTTACATTCAATTGTTATCAGTTAATATGGTGTATGATTTCAGTTTCTTTGGATTACCAACTTTGTTTTGGGTCTGATACCAATTTTCATTCGTGCTTCTTGCATATTTTACATAAAGGAAATTACTGGTGATGTCAAGAACTATGACAAATAGAAATTTTACACTACTTAACAAGCTAGCTTTCATGGTTGTATGGAAGATAAACAATTAGTGGGTCAGAGACAATGTATTTTATTACTCACAGTAATAGCAGTAGCTAGAGTATCATCATTTTTGTGTCAGTTCCCCGTGCCCCAGTTCACACAGGATGAGTGAGGAGGGCCAGATGATACCAACACATAAAATGGATGCATTACAAGAGAGGAATCCTCAACTTAGGGCATCTGATTCTTTTATAAAAGGCAGTAGGCATGCCTGCCTTTTTTTCTGGGAAGGAGGTATCTTCATTGTGCTGGGCTGCAAGCATGTCTGACCTTTGCTTTTGAGGGAGACAGTCTTCATCTTCCTGGACTAGAAGCAAACCAGCTCTTTGCTCCAGAGGGAGACACTATCTCTTTAGTCCCAGATAATTATCTATACAAACGTCCTAGAAAAGACTTTCTGGAGCAAAGGCATCTATTGCCTGTGTTTGCAAGATGTGCAGAAATGCCAGACACCCGTGGATAATTTTCTTCTGTTCTTTCAAAACAAGTGTAGTTTTGAAAGTAAGCCAAAATGCATGAGAATACTTATCTATGTCTAATTTTCTTCTTCTTAAATTTTTATCTATATTAGTTCTACCTTGATCAAATTCTTTAAAATTGTTTTTGTCAACTCAATATAGACATAAAGACAGAGATGTTTGTGATGTGTAACTATCTCTCTATCTCTGCCTCTATCTATCTATCTATCTAGATATAGAGAATGTTGCTATGTTTAGCAGTGTAGATAGATGACAGATGATAGATAAATGATAAGGTTATGTGTTTAAAATGTTATTCCCTATGTTCTTAATAATTTTATGTATTTTAGACTATTCAACTTTAGAAATTCAATATTATTTCTTTTACTGTTTGTAATTTTGTCAATATATAATAACTCTTTTTAGTCCTATTTGTGTAAGTTGTCACATCTCTTTATTGTTATTTAAATCTCTTTCTTAAAAGTAATAAATTATCAGATTATTTTCATTCAATCTGATACATTTCACCTTTTTAATAGAAGAGCATGAATTATATTCATTAATTATTTTGGCCTGACATATCATTTTTGTTGTTGGGAGTTTGTTTTTGTTTTTGTTTTTCTTTGAGCAAGGTTTCTTTCTGTTGCCCAGGCAGAAGTGCAGCAGCAGGATCACTGCTCACTGCAGCCTTGACCTCCAAGGCTCAAGCGATCCTCCTACCTCAGCCTCTGAGTAGCTGGGACTACAGGTGGGCGCCACCATGCCTAATTATTGTATTCTTTGTAGAGATAGGGTTTTGCTATGGTGCAGAAGCTGGGCTTGAACTCCTGCACTCGATGTATTCATCCACCTCAACCTCTCAAAGTGCTGAGATTACAGACATGAGTCACTCTTCCCAGCGTGTTGTCTGTTTCTCTTTTTGTTTCCTCACCATTTGACCTGTCTTCTGTAGGCTGTTTTGTTTACTTTATCTTCTCATTACTTTAGAACACAGACATCCAGTGTTTAAAATTCTGTTCATGGTTATCTCATAATTATTAAGATATTTTCATAACTATTTGTTGATTAATCAAAATAGCAACAAGAAGATTTTGTTTATTAATTATACTTCCTTTACCATATCTTTCTCAGTCTTTAGTAATTAATCTGGTTACATAAACTTTGTCATTAATATATCTATACATATGTCTCTTCAAGAAACTGGAATTTTTAAGTGGTTGCATTTGTATTACTCTGATAATGCCAATTATTTTGAGTTTTTAGCTGTAGTTTTATTCTATGTAGTCATATTTCACTGTAGCTGTAGGAATGTTACTGTCACAAGTTGAAGGCCAAGAGAGTTGTTCCTAAATTCTCTAGTTTCTTTGTGCTTTAGAGCTAAGGTAGAAGTGAATTAGAATTCCACTGAATCTGGGCAGCCACCCCAAGTGAGTAAAAGTAACCCCTCCAAACACAGTAGGCAGAATGATGAGAAAAAAGGCTGGCTGCAGTGGCTCACACCTGTAATCCCAGCACTTTGGCAGGCCAAGGCTGGTGGATCACTTGAGGTCAGGGGTTCGTGACCAGCATGGCCAACATGGCGAAACCCCATCTCTACTAAAAATACAAAAACTAGCCAGGTGTTGTGGTGCTTGCCTGTAATCCCAGCTACTTGGAAGACTGAGGCAGAAGAACTGCTTGAACCTGGGAGGTGGAGGTTGCAGTGAGCTGAGATGCAGAGATCGCACCACTGCACTGCAGCCTAGACGACAGAGTGAGACTCTCAAAAAAAAAAAAAAAAAAAAAAAACAATGGCTAAAAGTTCCCTTCTGCAGATGTGAATTCATGACATGCTTCCAAGACTCCTAGGAATGATCTTTTCTTTTCCCCTTATCCAAAGCTTCTATTGGGAGCGGTGTATGTTTTTATTCCCTGTTCCCTTCTTTTTCCCTCTCTTACTTCCTTGAATCTCCAGAACTGTCTTACACACCACAGGCCTCTAACTTTACAGTCTAACAAGTGTAGTTTTGAAAGTAAGCCAAAATGCATGAGGATACTTATCTATGTCTTCATGGGCTGCCAGAACAAAATACCATTGACTGGGTGGCTTACACAGCAGAAATTTCTTTTCTCACAGTTCTGGAGGCTTAAAGTCTGAGAACAGGGTGCCAGCATGGTGGAGTTCCGGTGAGGGCCCTCCTCCTGGCTTGCAGATGGTGACCTTTCTTCTGTGTGCCTCATGGCATTTTCATGATATATGGGTATAGATCTCTGTCTCTTCTCATAAGGCTACAATTCTACTGGATTAGGACTCCACCCTTACAACCTAATTTAAACATACTTAGCCCCTAAAGACACTATCTCCAAATATAGTCCCATTGGGAAAGGGCTTCAACATGGGAATTTTGGAGGCATACATAGCAGTGCTATAACCCTTGAGGACTTCGTTTATGCTATAACCTAGACCAAAAAGCACATCCACTTTTCCTTAAATAGATAACTTACCTTCATCTGTCAGGACTAGTTCAAGGGTCATCCCTGCCAAGAAGCCTTGATTGACTCCTTAGATGAAGCTACAAGCTCTGGAGCTACCTGCCTGTGAAGAGCTTTCCCTCATCTGTTAATGTTTGACTATCTCAATTTACCCTACATTTTTCAAGAGCAGAGCTGGTTTTTACTTACTTTGAGACTCTTAGTGCCTTGCGCAGTAACTGGCTCAGAATAAGCCTGTGATCCATGTTGGATAAACTGAAAGCACAGAAACAAGATCGTCCGTGTTGAATGAGGCACCTGGAAATCTTAGGCAGACAAGAGGAGGAAAGGTTGTTGAAGAGGAAGGCAGTGGTACTGGGGAGGGCCGAGACCTGAGTCTTTGGTGATGGAGATCTGGATCTTACTGCATGACCACTAGGGCTTTTCAGGCCACTGACAGGGGACTCCCAAGTTTGCACAGGTTAATTTCAGCCCAAGCCTCTTTCAGAAATGCACATTTTGTGAATTAGTAAAAATTTACTACAAAGGGAACTCATTTGCCATCTGACACCTGGGAAATTCTGCTATGTAGCTAACTTGTGCAGAAGACATACACTTCATAATGTGGTAGAAATCAATATAGCAAAATTGTCAGGGATCCTTAGAGAATAACATTAATCTCCCCATGTGATCTTTTTGCATAAAATCTCTTAGCAGTAAAGACAAGGCCTCATGGTGGTAGGCATGTCCTTTAAAGATTAAATGAGGATCAGTGACCCTTGAGTCTGGTTAGAAAATAATAACATATTTTAAAGTCTAGTATAATCGAAAAGATTTGATGTGCCCTTTAAGAACATAATGATGGAAAAATTGCCACCAACCTAATTATTTCCACCATTGTTTTGCCTGCTATTCACATACATCAGAGGAAAGGAGAAAGTTTTGAGGGTCGGATCTTTAAGCCAGACTCTTTTCTCTCTTTCAGGGACATACTGAACCCAAACTACATGCTCTTTTCTGATCGACAACCTTTGATTAACAGATTTTCACAAGATGCTAAACATTTGGGGTGAAATGAAACGTTCTTGTATTCATTTAACAGAACTGCTCTTTTAGTTGGTTTGCAAAGATTTATTTTTGAAATCTGGACTGCTTGCTTTTTTTGAACTTCTTGCTAATTTCCCCATTAGAAGCTCATGGTATTGTTCTTTTTAACACCGCCTTCTCTGCCTTGTCTGAAGTGCATTCCTGCTTTCCTGGCTCCTGCTATGGCCTCCCTGGGAAGCTCTCCTCAGCTGTCCTGGGTTTCCACCAATTCTATGGTCACCGGGTCTCTTCCCCAGTATTGGGAGTCTAGCAGTGGGGTTGCGGTATGTCAGGACGCACAGCACCAGCGCCCTCCTCATACTCTTACTTTGTGATCATCTCCCTTACCTAATCCATTCCAGCTCTATTTCTGAGCAACGTAAAGCTGAAAACAGCCAAGCTTTTTCTCACTGGCAAAGTCTGAAGAAGGCTTTATCTTACCAAGGCCTGCTAGGTTTTGTTTTCCTTGAGGACTTCAGGCTCAACTTGGTGGCTCATGCCTGTAATTCCAGCACTTTGGGAGGCTCAAGCAGGAATATCAGTTGAGCCCAAGAATTCAAGGCCAACCTGGGCAACATAGCAAGAAAAAAAAAAAGACTTGAAGACCTAGGTAGTTTTCATATAAATTATCACAATCTTTTTAGAATACAGACAGTCCTTGGTTTAGGATAGTTTGACTCAGATTTTTTTTGACTTTACAATGGTGCAAAAGTCATATACATTTAGTAGAAACTATACTTTCAATATCCATACAATCATCCTGTTTTTTCACTTTCAGTGCAATACTTAATGAATTATATAAAGTATTCAATATTATTTTATAATAAATTAGCTTTGTGTTAGATAATTATGCCCAACTGCTCAGTAATGTAAATGTTCACTTTTAAGGTAGGCTAGGATAAGCTATGATGTTCAACAGGTTAGGTGTATTAAGCGCATTTTTGGCTTACAATATTTTACTCACAGTGGGTTTATTGGGATGTAACCCCATCATAAGTCAAGGAGCGTCTGTATAATTTTATACTTTTATGTTTCCCTTTGCTTCTATAAATATCTTGATTTGCTTTTTCAAGACAATTAACTAAAGAAAATAACTATTTAAGAAAGGGAAAGATGTATTTGTCTACCTTATAAAGACATTTTTATTAAATCAATCTATTAGTCTATGAGTTGTTAAATAATCTTGTGTGTAGTGTAATTTATGATTAACAAGATTAAATGAGTTTTTCTAGGCCTGGTGAATCTACTGAATCTACTGATTGCTGCTTTTTAAAATTAAATAAATTATTTTGCTGTACTATTTTTTTTCTTAAATCTGAAATACTAAATAAATATAAAGGCCTTTGGGTCAGAAGCTGCTCTGTTCAGACAGCAATTTAAGCTATACAATGAAATGGTTTCTGTTGACATAGAACAGTTACAATTTTGCTTTTGGTTTTGTAAATAAAAAGCCACCAATTTCTCCAAAAGTTCTTGTCATAATATTAGTTATATGTTGCTATTTTCTTAAAACCCATCAGAGAAATAATTTTAATTGTTTTTTTAAATAGTGGATTAACAAAAAGATTCAGGCCCAGGCAAGCATTTTTTTCTGTATTGCTATAGTAATGACAAAAGTCTAGAGTATTTAGGAATATATGAAACTATAAATGGATGCCCTGGAAAAATTACTTTCATTGACAACTGAGTTAATTATAGTAGTTCTATTATTCAAAGCTCTATTATTTGGCTATAAAAATCACTGTAGCTTAGAAATGAACTCACATTAGCTTCCCTGTAGGTATAGTATTTTACATACTTTAAAAAGGACTTGATTCTTTTCCAAACCCAGTGATACAAATACTCAAAAAAAAGTACACTCAAAATAGTTTTTCTGTGACATGAAATCTGAGTTGTTTATATTTTAGATACTATAATATTTTATTTGAAATTTTAAAAAACAACTCTGTAGAATTAGCTTGCCCATAATAGAAATATATTAGCTAAGCATAGTTGAATGTACATTTCATAAATTTTATTTTGAAAAGAATTCTGGCTAATCTGTGTCTTTCGTTTTCTATGCAGCTCTCTGGGAGGCCAGAATGTGACTATCATGGAGCCCTTCGATTTTAACAGAGATCCTTTCTCTATAACTAATTCAACGCATGGCTATATGGGTAATTTTGAACAAGTGGATCTTTCTCCAACCTGAAAGGCTGCCAGGACAAAGAGGGAGTGAGAAAAAGAGGGTTTCAAAAGGAGTCATAGAGAACCACAAAATAATCACGAAGCACTTCTGTATTGCCACAATCTCCTTACAGAAGTGCATTGAGAGGTGGTGATATGGAACAGAGAGGACACATCATTGCAATAAAATACTCTATAATACCTGGGACAAGAGTTGGAAATGATTTTGTCATTAAATAGAACACCAAAACTGTAGGAAGTAGGACTATGTCTGCTGGTAAGGAATTTTTAAAGAATTATTATAGCTCCCCTCATCATTTTTCAAATATTCATATTGCAGTGTTATATGAAATATTAGAACTATAAGGTTAGAAATATAAAGTAGAAACTGCCATTACAACTTTTATATATCACATTTAATAAAAAAACCTTTCAATTAAATATTACATTATACAAGTGCATAAATTATGATTAGTTACTGTGAATTTAGATATGACTATTTTATTGAATCCAATGTGTCAGAATAACTTATTAAAGAGGGCTCAATCTATCAGGACTGTGAAATCCTCACAAATGGAATACATTCTGAGTTATAGCATAGTAGTAATACTGTAGTAAGTGGAAGAAAGTTTTGATTTTGCAATTGGCAATGGAAATCCTTTCATAGTACCCATGAAATGAAAACAATCTCAATAAATTAAAACAGTTTAAAATATGTAATGTATCTGTTAAATTTCAGTTAAAAAGAAAACCAAACAAGTAATAACTGGGAATATGGCGAGGAGCGATTCCTGGGAGTAAAGTAGAAACTTATTTATGACAGGACCAGGTGAGACACAAGGGTAACTTGTTTCTGAGTTCAGACATGTAGTCCTACGTTGCTTAAATATTCCTTATCAGAGAGAAAATTGATGCTAGATCCTAGAGCCTGACCGAGTCCACAAATGGGGGTACCTTGCCAGGCGATGAAATTCTACAACGAAAGTGCTATGATTTTAATACGTGTCTCTTTATGATGTCAGTTAGGCTGTGTCATGGGAGTAAGTGATATGTTAGAAATAAGGTTTAATACAAGAGGCAAGACCAGGTCAGGGATGGTTTGGAATTCATTCATTCATTTTCAAGCTTTGTACATGTAGATGAAAATGTGGATTTTGGAGTAAAAAGTTATCTACACATTAAGTTGAAAAGAGACACCTATTGAAAGAACCCAAAGAGGTAAATCATGTTAGAGGGGTATTCTATGAGAATTTTTTAGTTGCAGAATGATTTTGTTGATTAGAATTAGGGAGTACACTCAGGAAACTTACGGTGTTTCCCATTCAGGTGTGGCATGATAATATCTTGAAATTTTAACTGATGTGTTTGCTTTTCTACACATCCTTCTTCATCTTTCTCTATTCAGTTAGAGGTTTTCAGGAAAATTAGGATGACTAAGACAGGATTGCAAAGAACCAGTCAATGCTAAATTTTTGAGATGTAAAACAGATTTTGAAACTTGTTAAGAGTCAATATTCTTAAAAGTTAATGGGTTTGAATGACAAGCATGGTCATTCTTAGAGAAAAAAAAAAGATTTATACAAAAATGCAGAGATCTTTTAAAAAATGGTAGGTTTAGAAGTCTATGTGTAGGCTGGGTGCAGTGGCTCACACCTGTAATCCCAGAACTTTGGGAGGCCGAGGCAGGCGGATCACTTGAGTTCAGGAGTTTGAGACCAGCCTGGTGAACATTGTGAAACTCCATCTCTACTAAAAATACAAAAATTAGCTGGGCATGGTGGCAGGCACCTATAATCCCAGTTACTTGGGAGGCCGAGGCAGGAGAATCACTTGAATCTGGGAGGCAGAGGTGGCAGTGAGCCGAAGTTGAAGTTATGCCACCGCACTCCAGCCTGGATGACAGAGCAAGAACTCCATCTCAAAAACCACAACAATGACACCAAAAAAAAGTCTATGTGTCATAAATAATAGCTCAGGGGCCTGAAAACTGGACCTACCACCCTGCCCACTACTAAGATCAATTTCTGGTAAGTAAAGATGATTGAAACTCCATGTAATTGGGGGTTTGTGAGAGAAAATATGCATTACCCAGGTTCTAGTCAATAGTAGAAAGAATCCAACAAGCCTTTAGGGAAACTCTGTGTTGGTCGTGGAACGTAGGCAGTAAAGTAGGAGGGGCTAGAAAAGAGTATCCAGAATGTCCTAAGCTCTGAGCAGGCACAAGAGAGTAGGAAACCAGGCACTGTGCTCAGGCTAAGGAGAGAGCAGGATGACCAGAGAGGGCTGGTGAGCAGGAGAGGACATTCCACCCATGGATAGGATGAGTTGGGAGCCACAAAACCCAAGCTCAGCAATGCCAGTGCATCTCCTCAGAAACCAAGGTGGGTGGAGTCCGATGCCTTCAGACCAGTGCTTCTCAAAGGCATCATAATCACTTGGAAGCCTTGCTAAAGCACAGATTACTGGGCCTTCAGCCAGAGTTTCTGATTCAATGGGTCTGGAGTGGAGCCTGAGGATTTGCATTTTTAACAATTTCTTGGGCAGTCCTGATGCTGCTGGCAAGGACCTCACTTTGAAAAGCACTGTTCTAGACCCAGCAGTCTAAGATGTTACCCACAGCCTGCTTGCCACCCTTCTGCACACATACCCAAAACTTAGATGGCCCCTGGACAGAAGTGAGAGAGGAGGAGAAAACACATCCTGATAGCCTGAGAAGTCACCCAAAATAGACTGCGCTGACTCCCAAAAGTGCTCAGTAATCACCAGTTTGAGTGAGTGAATCTTGAGGGCCACAGAAATTTACCAACAGCAGAAATCAGGACTCAAGGGCTAAATTCAGTGCGGTTGAAGACAAAGAAATTGATCAGGTACACACCTAAGTCTTATTTATTACTATGAAAATTAGTATCCAGTCTGTACTAAATTCAGTACAGTTTGTATTAAATATTAGAACAAACACTGAACTAAATTTTAAATACAAGTTTGGGACTCCAGGAAAGGAAACATCCCTAAAGGATGTTTTTGTCCTTTGTTACAGTAAATCTTTCTCATAAAAATTTTGCACTTTTTATTTTTTTGTAGAGGCAGGGTCCTGCTGTGTTGCCCAGACTGATTTCGAACTTCTGGCCTCAAGAGAGTCTCCCACCTCAGCTGCTCAAAGTGCTGGAATTACAGATGTGAGCCAATGCACCTGGCAGCATTGTGCTTTTTAACCTGCCTAGAAGTAAGATGTTGCTACAGCCCCAGTGCCACCATTGTATTACTCATCCTCTGGGCCTCCTCAAAGAACAGAGAAAGCAGGAGCTATGTCTGAGTGGATAGCCCTTCTGAGAATTATGAGAAGGCAGAACATCTGTGTGCTTGGGAACACTACTCCCACATTCCCAGTTCTCCATCTGGACCCCTGCATGAACAGACTTGCTGCCCCCTTTATGACTTGCTCAGGGGCCTTATGCACCCACAGCAAATAACAATGTTCAGTCTCCAGTGAAGTGGGATCCTCTCTCTTCAAGGGTCAGTGTAAAAAGTAAGAGGCTGTCAGATGGCATCTTTACTTAGACAGCTGGTAGAGTTTGGCTCTTCAATTTTGCACTGGTTTGGCCCAAAATTGAATTGTGCAACTTTGCTTTTTGCATTTTCCCTATGCTGACAAGATCTATGTCAGTAATTTATAACTCTCACCAAAGCTGAGTGCACATTTATGAAATTTAGCTGAAATGAATCTATTATGTGTTACCTAATGTCCCTACATCTTTCAGCCTCTTGAAGCCAACTGTTTCTTTGATACATGAGCCTCCATACCAAGTAACTGATGGAAGACCAATGGCTTCCTCACTATTCTATGGATTTTTCAGTGTGTGCAGAGTATATCTGCCTAATACATGGTATTGTCTACACTTCTGACTCTGAACTCCAGATCACGGCCCCCATACGTGTGGCCCCCATAAATGTGCACTGCCATTCTCTACTCCTCACACTTCATCCAAAGCACAGACAGAACATCTTGTAGACATTTTTAAAACCACCACTGATCCATTCAATTTATCCATTTTTACAGCACTGAAAAAGATCAGCTTAGTTTACTGTTGTAATTTCTACAATGTATGGAGATTTTCTAAAATATAGGGGACTAATGAACTAGGGTTGCAGCCAGAAGGAATAAACCACTTGCTCCTGTCCATTAGCATCAGATGTCGTGATTTCTAAGTCATGGGGATTGCCTTCATGAGAGCTACCTTTCTTCTGAAGGCCTGGCCTTGTACCTTGGGATTGACTCCTGCTCTCACTGTCTCTATTAGGTCCTTCTGTGACATCTCTTTCCTCCAAATTCAGGGAATTTTCTGAATATTTTCTCCCTTGAGCTACCAAAATAAAATGGAAAACAGATTTTAAAAAACCAGAATAATTTAGCTTACTTTTTCTCCTCTTAGTAACCAAGCACCTTATATTTCATATCTAAAAGTCCCATTTCAGTGTTTTCTCAAACAAAAGAGACACATATGTTGGATAGGAGTCATCAGAGATTGAAAGAAACCTATGCAGACCATCATCCATCTTGAAAAATGCAATGTGTCACAGTCATCAGTGCAGTGGATCAGCAAAATAGCCAAAGAGATGGTTGAATAATCAATCCCTGTGGATTAGATTATGACAGAGGGGAAGACAGTTGACCTAGTCCTGAAGTGAGTTAAAGTGAAGATATACTGTTGTCCTCCTGAGGGGAAATCAAAGATCTTCACCCTATTTTTTTCCTAATAGCATATAGAAAAATCGTTAGCCTGATCAATGTCTATATAGCGATCTCAGTGATATGTTAACTAGTTTCAAAAAAAGAGACCACATCTGCATAGTGGCTACAATTAGAGTTACTTCCTAATTATGTTTGTAATAATCCATCATCTTTCTTTAAGGCCATATATTTTCAGCTTGGTAAAATAGTTAAATGTGGGTATGACAAGAAACTTACAGCTGCACACCTCTAGTCTTTTTTTGGTGGCACTAATTTGTGTCATTCCCAGTTTAGTTCACTATTTGGAGGAAAGAGGCAGTTCAAGGAGCTGAGAAGCATCCCTTTCTAATATCTCATGTGTTAAAAAAACTAATATGGATATTCTGGCATTGGCAGAGTATATTTTTGTTCACTGTGTACATTAGAAAAGTGAGGAAATCATCTCATTTTATAAAATGCACAGTCACCCTGATCGATGACCACAGGTTCCTTTGAGGAATCTCTAGAGTTGTTTAGAATTTATTATTTTGACAAAGACACAGAGTACTTCTTCAAAGGAACCTAGCATACTTTTCATTCCAGGGCTCTGAATCTGGAAATTAGTAAAAGGCCATATTCTTTATTGTGCCCAAACTCTCATAATGGGAGCTATGATGTTTCAAATTATGAAAACTAAGTAGCTAATAGGCAGCACTTCCATTCAGTACAGGGGATGCTATGATCTATTAGCCATCACCAATGACTCCTGAGGCATAAGCCGTTTTGATCCCTGCTTTAACCTGCTGCCTGCATTGGAAATGATGCCCACCTTGTTTCTGACTTTCACACTAAAGTGCAGTCACTTGGTATCTGCCACTCTCCACAATCCCATTATCCTCACTGAATTTTGAAAGCCCATTTCAATGGGGGTAACTTCCTGTAGTTGTCCTTGGCCACCTCAGTGTATTTCCTAGTGCTTTGGTGGAGGGAGGTCCTCTGGGCCTTCCCAGGTAACATAGTGAGGGGATGTAAAGCAGGTCACAGATGACACATCAACACTAGACTTCTGTCTTTTTTCATGTACCTTCCTCTACATTACTTCCTGGAAGTTGTGACACCTCAAGTTTACTTAGCCTTGACCACCATGGAGTCCAGGTTTCAGTCTACTGAACACCTAATCTGGTGAGCCACAACCATATACTCAAGTATCACACATTTTGAATCCAGAATGTCTGAAAAGTGCAATTACATTAATAAATGTGGCTTAATACAAACCTTTTTTTATCTCCCTGGCCTAGGATCCTTAAAATCCAGTCCTATCATTCCTTGCCAACTTTCTGCAAATATAAATTAGCAAAACCATTCAATTATTTCTATGTGTAAACTATCTCCTCCCAAGTCCGTCTTTGTACCCATCCTCCTGTGATTTGATTCTAGAAATGGGTTTGGCAGCAAGACAAGGTGATGGAGCAAATCTTGCGGAGAATCAGTAATACTAAGGAAGGTAAATGCCTAAAGTATGGGCCTTACAGATGCTTCGGATGGGTCAAGAAGGGTTTCTTCTACTTACAAGGAGGGTCAGTGAAATTTGGAGGTTCAGATCCATGAGGATCCACCCCAAAGTCCCTACTTTTTCTCAATAAATGCCTCAAATTTTAAATAAGATACCAAGAAAGACTATGAATTAAATGTGCTTTGTAATTCTGTAATATGCAACATTAGACTTTGAGTCTAGTTTTCAAATACATTGGTCTCATATTTGGCTATGAAAGTAAGATTCATTTTAGGAAGTTCTTTTGCTTCTTGTCTTGAGCTCAAAATTTAGAACCCTGAGCTTTTTAAGTTGTCTTTGCTAGAAAGAAGTGGTGCAGTTAGAAATAGTCTACCTCAGAGTCCTCGTGGTTATTTATAATAGAATGTTTTATTATAGCAGCCTCTTTATTTCCCAAATCCTTGTCTTTAATATATCCTTTATTTAAAAATTATATTAAATTATGTATTTACATTGATAAACAAAAATTTTTAAACATCACAGATATCCCACTTTTTACTAGCACCGATATTGATCTTTTATCTCTAATCCTTTTTTTTTTTTTTGAGGTAGAATCTTGCTCTGTCACCCAGGCTGGAGTGCGATGGCGTGATCTTAGCTCACTACAACCTCTACCTTATGGGTTCAAGCAATTCTCCCCCCTCAGCCTCCCAAGTAGCTGGAATTATAAGCACATGCTATCATGCCCAGCTACTTTTTTGTATTTTTGGTAGAGATGGGGTTTCACCATGTTGGCCAGGCTGGTCTTGAACTCCTAACCTCAAGTGATCCACCCACCTCGGCCTCCCAAAGTGCTGGGATTACAGGTGGGAACCACTGTGCCTGGCCCTCTCTAATCTTAACTAAGCAGATAAGCTACCCCAGATTCTCCTCATTTTCAAAAACTGTTTCTTAGGGCCACGTTCAGTACCAAATACTTTCTCAAAAAATCCTACCTGGATAAGCACAACTATTTATCAAACAGAAGATTATTTAATAGAAGGTATTAGGTTCTTTCTTCATGTCTATAATGCCTGGAGAAGTAAAGGTCATTCATTGAAGATCTCTGTTAACTCTTAAATTGACCACTATCTTACTAAGGAGTAGGAAATTTCTTTTTTTAACTTATTTAAATTCATAGGTGCATGTGCAGGTCTGTTAAACTTGTGTCATGGGAGTGTGCTGTACAGATTATTTCATCACCCAGGTATTAAGCCTAGTACCCACTAGTTATTTTTCCTGATCCTCTCCCTCTTCCCACCCTCCACCCTCTGATAAGCCCCAGTGTCTTTTGTTCTCCTGTGTCCATGTGTTCTCATCATTTAGTTTCCACTTATAAGTGAGAACATGTTGCATTTGATTTTCTGTTCCTGTTTGCTAAGGATGATGGCCTTCGGTACCATCCATGTTCCTGCAAAGAACATGATCTCATTCTATTTTATGAATGCATAGTATTCTGTGGTATATATGTACCACATTTTCTTTCTCCAGTCTACCATTGATGGCCATATAGGTTGATTCCATGTCTTTGCTATTGTGAAGAGTGCTGCAGTGAACATATGTGTGCATGTGTCTTTATGATAGAATGATATATCCCTCTGGGTATATGCCCAGTAATGGTATTGCTAAGTTGAATGGTAGTTCTGTTTTAAGGTCTTTGAGGAATTGTCACATGGTTTTCCATAATGGTTAAACGAATTTACACTTCTACCAACAGTGTATAAGTGTTACCTTTTGTTTGCAACCTCACCAGCATTTGTTATTTTTTGACTTTTTAGTAATAGTCCATAATAGCCATGCTAACAGTTGTGAGATGGTATCATATTGTTGTTTTGATTGGCATTCTCTAATGGTCAGTTATTTTGAGCTTTTCTTCATATGCTTATTTGCTATGTGTGTGTCTTCTTTTGAAAACTTTCTGTTCATGTCCTTCGCCCACTTTTTTAATGAGGTTATTTTTTTATTTTTATTTTTTTCTTTTTTTAGAATAAAAAGAATGAAAGAGAGAAAGAGGAAGAGATTTTAGAGAGAAAAGGAGAAAGAAAGCAACAGCAAAAGAAAGAAAAAAATGAAAGAGAAAGAGGAAGAGATTTTAGAAAAAGAGAGAAAAGGAGAAAGAAAGAAACAGCAAAAGAAAGAAAAAAAGAATGAAAGATAGAAAGAAAGA